>JANAVB010002183.1:22500-39373 GCA_029216955.1 Iris pallida | reverse complement strand
CCGTCCTCCTAAATAGTTGAGGGCGAAGCAATATAGAGTCGAAGGAGGCGTTATCGAGTACGAATACTTGATCAAAGACGATCGAAAATTTCAAGTAGAATTATCAAGGCAGTCGCGGATGAGACTCTAGGGCAAGTTTGACTGTGTCTCCATACGCGTAAAATATATATGAAAAGCGAACCGAGTGCACTATGGTTGATCAGACCATAATACTTCGGTTCTGATTAGACAATGTATTAGTGGGCGCCCACAATAAACATATGTCATGAACAAGCTCGATAAGAGTAAGCTTGCAAAACTAGATTGTAATAGCAACGTAAGATGGTCAAAATATAAGCAGTGGATGATGAAGGAAATTAAATAGTCCAAGATTTCTTTAAAAATTTTAGTCTTGCCCGAAGTTCGGGCCTATACAGTCGGCTTGGTTGACTAGATGAGTTAGGGTCCACTAAATTCTATAGTCTAAGTGAAGCTACCAATGTGGTCTACAAGGAAGAGGTTAATTAGGTCGCGAGGTATTCTACAAAATTTACAAGGGTTGAACTAGAAGTGTGATGGAACAATGAGTCAAGCAATCAAAATACCATAAGGCTAAGCATTTTTAAGGAGAATATGATTATATCGGGTCGAACTAATTGACTCGAAGTTGAGTCTCATCTATAACAAAAATATAATGGTTTCACGGTAGGGATTAGAGTTAAGTCTTTTTGACCCGAAAATTGTATCAAGAAAATAGAGCACAAGGAGGTGGGTTTTAGTGAGACATGATATACCTACATGAAGGTAGACTCGTCTAGGTCTTGTTTGTGAAATTTGTTGGATGGAAACGCCTAGTGTTGCGCTCCAATTATCCAAGTCACGGTAAGGCATGCATAAAGGTCTAAAATAAAAAGTGGGAGTTGATGAAGTGAATATTAATGCACAAAATAATGTAGATCAAGTTAAAGCATGAAACAAAATTAATTAAAGAATCCATAAGAATGATAATTTAGGGGCACAGTTCTAGTGAGAAGATAGTATCCTAATGAATACAGTTTGGGAACAATTAAATCATTAAACAATGCAATAGGTTAGAAGGTCGCAATAAAAAATCTAGAATTGAAGGAAGGTCGAATAGGTCAGGGTGAAAACAGTCACATGGCTAGGTAGATGACTAACAACACTGGTGCATATACTACTATCATGGTCATGAGTGACATGGCAATTTGTATGGAGTACATCTATCTAATTAGAGCTATCTTGATGGCCTACTATTTAACTTCGGTTTCCTCTAAAAAGTTTCAAAATTAAGCTTTCAAAATAAACCACCCAAAATTTGTATTTCAAATTTATCATAACAATTTAAATTACTACATAAATTTTAAAGCAAAATTTTATCATGTTACTACTAACCCTTTCCAAAAATTCTAAATTCCACTATTTAACTCAAGAGCTCATAATTTACAAATCCACAAAAGCTTCACAATCAATCAAAATTTAACACTCTAAAATTTTTCAAATAACTCACAATAATTATCTTAGTATATTAAAAACAATCTCAAAGATTACGCTCAATGCTATTATCAATAATAACTTCTATTCCTACTACGTCCTACCAATAAAATCAAAAATTTAAATGGTAACTTTATTTGATCAATAAAAACAACCTTATATATATAAAATTGCAATCCAACATTAAACTAAATCTCTAAGTAATCTTATCAACAATTTTTTTTTTTTTTTTTTTTTTTTTTTTTTTTTTTTTACCCAAAATCTAAATAGAATTTAAATCCTCAATAAAATCTCGAAATCGTTTTCATTTATTATAAAAAAGTTTACCATCCTTACTTCCACTTTAAAATTTAAAATTTTACTAAACATGAAATCGCAAGTTGTACAACGCAAATTTAAATAACTCCTATGGCCATTTTAAAAAGCTAAAATCATTCTCAATCCAATTTATAGCAGTTCAAAGGTGCATAACTATAATAAATTTAAAACTCGTAAATCAAATAAATTTTATATTTGTTTAAAGACATATATCTAACACCAAAATTTCAAATATCACAACTCAAAAATGCAATAAATTTTATACTTGCGCGAGGAGGTATAACTATAACCCACTCATAATATTAATCTAAGAATCAAACAATTTCTTAAACCAAGCATTAAATTCTATAGTTCTCTGTGGTTTATTATTTAGAAATCTCCAAATAAAAACTTTCCTTGGTAATATCCTACTTTACCAATTACTAATCATTAAATCATAAAAATTTATTTTTAACTCAATTAGAGCCTTGGATGTATTCTAATTGCCAAATAACCATTCTAGCCATGTGTTTGACCTATGAGCATATACTAGTGTAGTCATCTTCCTAGTTGACACTAAGCACGAAAACAAGAATCAACGGCAGAATCGAGCAAGATGCAGTTCAAGGAGGTCAAACAAGAGTTCGAAAATTGAAGCCAAGGGAAGAAGTCAAGTTGTATGGATGAGATTCCTAGATCCTAATCCTATGTTGCAGGCCCGTTCGGTACAGTCATGTAACCGAAACGGCAAACTTGACCTGTATGGGCCACCACAGAAACATGTAACGCCCCAGTCCCAAAATACGTAGGACTAGAACGCAATCATGCCAGCTGTATACATACGAAGTATATGGACCCTCGTATATATACATAAGCTGTAAATGCAGTAACCAAGGTACTAAATCTCATCCACGAAGATAAATATGATATAAAAGTAAATTTGAAATTTGTCATGTACATAATAGTTGGGCGGAGACAAAGTCCACTACCAACCAAATTAAATATAAAAATATACAAGGAAAAAATTTAGCAAGCGAGCGCAGTGGCGAGTCCAAGAGCAATCACCACGAAGGAATGAATGGCCTTAGCTAGAGCACCTGCAAGAATCATGAAACATACACCTGGCGAGATAAACCAGGTCCTCAGAGGGACGTAACAAGATACATCAACATGCCATAAAATACTGAATATAAACATGCCACAATCAAAGAAAGTGACAAGACACAAATAAGGTAACCTAACCATCTAAAGTGAACATGCAGTGAGAACAAACCTTTCGTCGCATGAGCCCTGGCTGAAATAGGATCCGGTATAGTCCCCTCTTGGGCACCAGTGACCAAGCGCATGACGTTCAAAAACGACAGTGGCCAACCTGAGAGGCTCATACCCGTATCTCCACGGAGCTACCGAGGTAAAGGGGAAGTGTAATAGAAGCCCATACGATAAGGAAATGTCCTCCCCACCCAATGCACCTATCATGTCGCATCCACGACCATGTAACACTACTAACCGTCAAGTCTTCTAACACACAACTATTGACAGTTAGACCTAACGCACGTCCTGCACGCATCAGTGATCAGCCAACACGCAAGTCCGTAACTATATGCTACTCATAACTCACACATCTCGTGGTACAACAGTGTCAAGGGTTATGTAATGCACTAAACTAGAGGTGGTCCCTTAACTCTAGGTCTATATGCAACCAAAGGATAAATAACAAGGTACAATAAATATCACTGAGCAGGCAGTAATCAAGAACTAGAAGTAAATGAACCGTGATATAATAAAAATGCAACTAATGTATAAACAGTAAATTTGTGGCAAGGTATCTTGCCTGGTGTTATGCCCGGTGCGCGATAATCTGACAAGTCCAGCTTGGTCCAATAGCTATAGTCATGGTGCAGAGGTCCAAAGTCGCGAGAAAATAGGAAAGATGATCAGTCGGGATAAATGAGTGATAGCCGAGAAGAATTTGTGAAGTAGATAAACCTATAATTCCTTAGTAAATACTTATATTCCTTTAAAAACATGTTTACTTGTAAAATTTGTTTACAAAAATACTTTGAAAATATGTATATAATAATAATTTTTTTAACAAATAATAATAATATATAAATAATAACATGATTCTAGTAATTAAGGTAATTTTAGTAATACCTTAATCTTGCAAATAATTAATACTAATAATAATAAAGATGGTAATAATAAAAATGATAATAACAATGATAATTAAATAATAGTATTAAAATCTTAATAATAAAATTAATAACAGTAATGGTAATAATAATAATAATAAGGAAAATAATAATGATAATAATAATAATAATAATAATAATAATAATAATAATAACTTTTAGAAAATATCTTCCTTTCTTTTTTTTTTTCTCTTTACAGAGTGAGAACGAGACAGAGAGAGAGAGATGGAGAATGAGAGAGAGGACGGAAAGGGGGGCGGGGGTTCTTACCAGCGGGGCTCGGTCGGCGGCCGGCTTCCGGCCAGCGGAGTGGCGCGCGGTGGCGCCGGGTGTGCGGGAGTTTTGGCGGAGAGAGGCGGGCGGCGGCGACGAGGGTCTCCAGAGGGCGGCGGCTCTGGAGGGAATGGTGGTGACGCGGCGGCGTCGGCGGGAAGACGGCGACGGAGAGGTCCACGAGTCGGGACCGGTGCGGACACAACCTCCTAGATCGAGGAGGCCGGTTCGGGCGGTGGATCGGCGTCGTGGTTGCGACACGCTCCGGCGGCGGTCCTGGGGTTACTGGCGGCGGAGGGGAACGCCCCAGAGGCCTCGGCGGTTCACGGCGGATGACGCCGGAGAGGGAAGTCGGGGGCGCGGGAAAAGGGCTTCGGCTGGGGCGGTGAGTCCAGATCTGGCGATCGGCGTCGGAATTTGGGCGACGGATCGAGGCGGCGGGAGCGGGGAGATGTGGCTACGGTGGCGCAGCCACTGTGGACGCTGGCGGAGGGTTCGTACGCGCGGGCGGCGCGGTTGTCCTCCGGTGGAGACGGGGAGTTCGGGCGAGGGCGGGTACAAGACGCCGGCGGCTCTGGGTCGGGGAGTTCTCGGTCAGGTTAGGGCCTTCTTCCCCCTTCTTCTATTTCCGGTGGTGGTTTGGTCGGTGATGGTGGTGATGTTTTGCCGGAAATTGGTCGGATTGGTGGCGTAGGAGATGGTGCGGTGGTGATTACAGGGGTGGTCCGGGAGCGATATGTCGGGACAGGCGGTGACGGGGTTGATGGCGGTGTTGACGGGAGTTGGTTTTGGCGGAGATGCCGTGGTGATGGCGTGGACGGGCTTAGAATAGGTTTAGGGATAGAGGGCTGAATGTTTGTCGTGTCGGGGTTTGTCCCGCCACGAGGAGGACGTCCGGCTTGTCGGGCGGTAAAATCATGTATTTGTACAAAGAAGATATAGTGGATGAGACACCGACACGATGCACAGTTTGGTTGTGGATGGAGAAATGCTGGAGGAGTACCTGCCTATTTATAGGATGTGGGAATTTCCAGTTGGATAGGTATTGGGATGATTTAAATCCCAATTAGATAATCCCCTATTTAATTTAAATTGGTTTAAAATACTTTAATTAAATTCAAATCCAATCCAAATAATTTCTAGACTTAAATTTAAGTTAGTTTAAATACAGTCAAATAGATCTTTTGCAACTTAAATAACCATATTTAATCAAATATTAAATAAACAAGATTCCAAATATCTTTTTCGTAAATATTTAAAAACAATATAAATTAATTTCGAAAATCAACTTAAATACTTTAAATATTTAAATTGTAAACTGGCTTTTGTAAATAACAAGATTTATTAATAAACCAATTTTTACATTTGCAAATTATTAAACCAAAATTTCCGAACTATCATTTATTTGTAAACGGTGAATAAAATAATCTTTTTATAGGAATAAAAATATTTATCACTTAAATGTACTTTCCTAAAATAAATTTTTATAATAAAATATATTTTTTTTCTAAAATATGTCGCTCGGCACATATTCGCACTAGTCGAGCAATCGCGAAAATAAATTTCCGCGCACGACGTAAAATTCGACTGAACGACGTACAATACAAAATTTAAATTAGTACCAAATATTAATAAAAAAATAGTAGAAATTTAGGGGTTTTACACAACTCCATAAAAATGGCGCAGAACGCTGTAGGTCTACTGGCTAACAAACAGTATATAATAACTTTTCATCTCCGCACGGAGGAATATAATATGAAATACTGATAATACTCAATCACAATCTAGAAGGAAGAATCATGGCGCGAAAACTAGATAGATATAATCACAAAGTGCAATATCCAACTCAACAGAGAGAAAGAGAGTCACAAAGTAATATGGTTATACAATCCCAAATATAATATATCATAAACATAAGTAGCAAGCTGGAGACAAGGTCCAGTCCAAAAGTCTACTCTAACTAAACTAAGCTAGAGGCTCATCGGGCGAAGCTACGCCTTGCTGAACCAAGGTCTCCAAGTGTCACGACCCGATCCTAAATAATTGGGTCGAACCGGATCATGCCCAGCCTGTACCATTGTTGAGACGGCGGCAGTAAGCTGTATCCACTATTGCAGACAACAACATCTAAATATTTTATAAAAATTTGGGCAGCATTTTCTCTATTTTTGGGATAATCCAAAACTGGGAAAATACGCCGAAACACCCATAATAAAAGTCCCAAACCAGGGAACATCCAGAAATTAACTTCCAAACCATTTTACACCAAAATTAAATTCACAGAATAATTCCCGAAGCTTAATCGGAAACCCGAAACATAGTTTCGGGAATTCCCGAAATGAATTCGGAAACCATAGCGCCCAAAATCCAGGAAACATATTTTGGAAAAATTCGAAATAAACACAAAACATCACAGAACATCTCCGAAAAAATCTGAAGTTACGACGTCGCTCTAAAACCGAATTCCTGGAAGGGAATCGGGGACCATTATCATCATCGACTACCGAATAAATGGAATGGAACCGGAATTATACCTTGGGTTGCTCGGCTAGAGCTCTCAGATGATAAAATAGAAGAATAAGCGGGGCAGCAGGTCGGAAAACCCGCGGACAGCGCTTGCTGTTTGGATCAGCGGGAAGTTTGCAGGAACCGGGACAGAGGGGAACGGCTAGGGCACAGCCGTGGGACAGCGCCGGAGAAGGGGCGGCATCCAGAATAGGGGGCCAGGGACTCGCGGGGTGGCACCGGAGCTCGGGGGTCCGGCGGGAGGCCGCTGGTCGGCCGGGCGCACGAAGATCGGAGGGGATCGGGTCGGGCACGGGCCGAGAGGGGGCCGCGAGGGTGCTGCGAAGAGCCCGGCGGAGTGGGGGTTCGGGCTCGGGGAGGTCCGCAGGGCGGCGCTCGGGCCGAGCGGTAGCCGGCGTAGGCGGACGCGGCCTGGGGCGCGCCGATCTGGGAGAGGGGCGACCGAGGAACTCGGGAGCGCGGGTGGCGACGGAAGGGCCTGGTTCTCTGGAGTTGGAGAAATAGCTCGGGTGAGGGAAGAGTTTAGAAAAAATAAGAAAGGGTGAATGTAGTGTGCTGGTGGTGGGTTGGGTTGTGTTATAAAGAGAAGTGGGTGTTGTGTGGAGAGGAGGTGAAGTAGGAAAGAGAGAGGGGGGAGAGGCTGTAGAATAGGAAGGGGTGGGGGTATGGCCTGGTCGTGGGGACCAGGCCAAGGTTTTGTTAAAAAATTATTTTTTTTCTTTTCTTTCATTCCAAAATACATATATATATATATATATTTTAGAAAAAGGAAAAATAAGATGGGTTCAGAAAATGGGATTGGGTTTCGGGAACTCGTACTGGGTTCGAACTCGGGTTCGGAGTCCGGACTCGGGATCGGGGCAGGGCCACAATAAAAAACCAGATATAATTTTAAAATAATATTTTCCCCAAATCTGACTAAAAATAATATATAATAATGTAACGCCCCAGTCCCAAAATACGTAGGACTAGGAACGTAGACATAACAGCTGTATTCATACGAAGTATACTCCAATATATGGAAGCCTCGTATAAATACATAAGCTGTAAAATGCAGTAGAACCATAACTAATCTCATCAACGCAAAATAAATATCATATAAAGATAATGAATTGTCTTGATAAAATATGTTGGGTGGAGACAAATCCACTACCAACAAGTAAAGAAAAAATATATAAGAAAAGATATGAATTTGGCGAGCGAAGCGAAGACAATCCAAATGCAATCATCCTCGAAGAAATAGCGATGATCACGGCTAGAGCTAGAACACCTGCGAAAGACAATAGCACACACCTGGAGAGATAACCAGGTCCTCAGAGGGACGTAACAAGACACATAATATCATGCCATATAAACTGAATAAATATTACTCAAATAAATAAGTAAATCGAATTATAACATGGTCCAATACGCACCTACTGAACGAGCGTACCATCCCCCCAACCAAATAAGGACATGAGATGGTAAACTAATTTATGACGACGTATCTTTCCATGCTATAAATTCAATATGGTATATGGACCCCAACAAGGTTCAATACCTTCTCATCGAAGTAGTAAGTCACACCTACAACCAAACAAGGACAAGATGTGAACTAATCTGCGACAAGTTATTGTTCCAAGCCACAGTCAGATATAAGTACCCAAACCAAAAGTACTCGTACCTAACGGATAAAGGTACCTACCGTTCTAAGTAAAATATAGTTAAGAACAATCCTTCTTACGCATGGGCCCTGGCTGGATAGGATCGGCATAGTCCCCCTTGGCACCAGAGACCCCATCAGTAAGAGCATGACGTTCCGCAGAATCGTCAGTGGCTGTCAGTAATCATGGGTCATCAACCCTGTATCTCCAGCGGAGAGTCCGGGTCACAAGGGAAGTGCATCGAAGCCCATACGCTAAGGAATTGTTCTCCCCGTCCAATGCCTACTGTGTTGTATCCACAACACAAACCACTATAATCGCTAAGTCAAACTAGCATGCAATCTCTATTAGCGGTTATTCCTATCGCACGGCTTGTACATACTGGTGGCGAGCCAATCACGCACTTTCGTGTTCTACATGCGACACACAACTTCGTGGTACAACGTGTCAAGGCCAATGAATGCAACGCACAAGCTGGTCCCTTAAATCTAGGTTTAATGTGAGAAAAATAATACATAGCAGGAAATATAAATGAATAGTAAGTTCTAACAGGTTATACCATGTATCACAGTTTATTTTGCATAAAAAATAAATAATGCATAAAATATGAGCTAAAATAATTAAACAGCAAATGGTAAGGTGTCTTGCTTGAGGTCCTTGCTGGTGAAACCGACAATCCCGTTGGGTACAGAATAGTCACATGGCTACACAAGATAACTCAGACGATGTGACAAACTTCTAAAATAAAAACCAAAAATAAATATTTTGGAAAATTTTTGGGAAAAATATATGATATGTATTTTTCTGTAAGTATTCTAAAACTTCAAACGGATCGTGATTCTGATTCCTGGTTCTCCCAGAATCTCAAAAATACTAAAACGTGTCAGATTCGGACCACTGACACTCCACAAAAAAAATGGAGGTCAAAAGGAGTCCGGAGTTGGGAGTTCATTCGAAGTTGCTACAACCTTTAAAAATTAAGGCTGAATTTATGACAAAAAAAGAGAGAAATTTTGACAAGGATGGTTTGAAAGATGATTTGTGGTGAAAATAATATGGAGGAGTACCTGCCTATTTATAGGATATGGGAATTCCCAATTAGATGAGAATTATGATTCATTTAAACCCAATTTAGATATTTCCTAATTTAATTTAAAAGCAATCACATCCAAATCCAAATCCAAATCCAAATTCAAATTCAAATTCAAATTCAAATCTAATTTAAATCAAATCAAATCAAATTCTCTTAGTTTAAAATCAAATAAATTAAATCCAATTTAAATCTATTTAAATTTTTAGCTCAAAATCAAATGGAATAAATAAATTTTGAATATTTAACTTATTTAAATAAATCTTAAAATCAAATCAAGATTTAAATGGCCACCATAACTTCCAAATATATTTTTCAAAATACCAATAATAATAATTTCAAAAAATAATAAATATTTAATACCTTTTTGAATAATAAATCTCAAAAATTATATTTTTATTTAAATTAAACTAGTAAATATTTATGAAATATATGTATGCATGAATAATATTATTTATTCCAAATAAAAGGCCTTTCATAAATAAAATCATAAATTTAGGAAATTTTGATATCTAAATTAAATATTACATATATTATTTTGAAACTATAAAAATAAAAAAAATGTTTTTCTCAAAATATGTACGCTCGCACATATTCGCACTCGTCGAGCAACTACGAAAAATAAAATTTCGTGCGCGACGTACAATACGACTATGCGACGTACAATACAAAAATTTTAAATCAGTACCAATTTTAATATATATATAAAATATAGTAGAAATTTAGGGGTTTTACAAATAATAATAATAAATAACTAAGCTAATATCATTGCAAATCCAATAATTCATAAAATCTGGGTTACACATTATTCCCTCCTTAGAAAATTTTGTCCTCAAAATTAATGACAGGGTTAAGGGTGTCTCAAACAGGTACGGATACTGCTCCCGCATCAGGTCTTCTCGCTCCCAGGTCGACTCGCCTGGTGAGTTGTGCCGCCACATGACTCTGACTATCGGCGTCAAGAGTTCCTGGTTCTCTTCTCGCCTCTGTCCAATATTGCCACTGGCTTCTCTGGCACTGTGAGGCTGGGTCCAATTTCTAGCTCCGAATGGTCCAAGATGTGACTCGGGTCCGGGATGTAGCGTCTCAGCTGCGAAACGTGAAAGATGTTGTGGACGCCTTCGATACTTGGGGGTAGAGCCACCCGATAAGCCACTTCTCCAATCCTGTTGAGTACTTCAAAAGGACCAATATACCTGGGGCTTAGCTTTCCTGCTCTGTCGAAACGGATGGTTCCTCTGGTAGGAGAGATCTTCACAAACACACTGTCACCTTCTTCAAACTCCAAAGGCCATCGACTGCTATCGGTCCATGCTTCTGTCTGTCCTGGGCAATCCTGAGCTTGTCTCTGATCATTCCACATTCTCTGCTGCATCGGTCACCATCTCAGGTCCAAGCAATACTCGTTCTTCGACGTCGTCCCAAGCAAGTGGAGTGCGGCAACGACGTCCATAGAGTGTCTCGAACGGTGTCATACCGATGCTAGCTTGGTAGCTGTTGTTGTAAGAGAACTCTACCAAGTGCAAAAGGTCTTTCCAAGACCCTCCAAATTCTAAGACGCGGGATCTCAGCATGTCTTCTAGCGTCTGGATTGCTCTCTCCGATTGTCCGTCAATCTGGAGATGGTAGGCGGTGCTGAACTTCAGTTGTGTTCCCAAACTATCATGCAAACTCTTCTAAAAGTGAAAGGTAAATCTAGTATCTCTGTCAGACACAATACTTACCGAAACTCTATGAATCCGGTAGATGTGTCGTATGTACAGTGTTGTCAACTTCTCGGTGGATAGACCAACCTTGAAGGGGATAAAGTGAGCTGACTTCGTCAGTCGGTCCACGATTACCCAAATGGTATCCTTCCCCTTGGGATCGAGGCAGTCCCGACACAAAATCCATTATTATGTGCTCCAATTTCCACTTCGGAATGTCAAACGGCTGCAATAGTCCTGCTGGTCTCTATCTGCTATCTTTTACTTGTTGACAAATTAAACATCTAGCCACATACCTGGATACATCCTTCTTCATTTCGTACCACCACACTATAGTACGCATATCCTGATATATTTTGTTGGCTCCAAGATGTATGGAATACTGCGACTGGTGTGCTTCTTGTATCAGCTCGTTCCTCAGTTCGCCAGTTGGTACGCACAGCCTCGTACCATTCTTCAGTGCTCCGTCGCTGGCGATTGAGAATCATTCAAGTGTTCCTGCCAGCACTTGATCTCTGAGTTTGCAAAGCATCTCGTCTTGGAATTGTGCCTCCTTCACTCTGTCTATTAGACTTGAACGTACTTGCAACTGCATCATTGTTGATTCAGCTCCTGGTACAATGGCTTCTCTTCTCAGTTCTTTATTTCTTCTCAGGTAGTACAATTTCCAATCCAAGCTTTTTATATCCTCCAGCAAATGACGCTCCTTGGTCAAGAACATTACCATCGGGTATCGACTAAGTGTATCTGCAACAACATTAGCCTTACCTAGATGGTACTGCAGGTTGATGTCGAAATCCTTCATCAGCTCCAGCCATTGTCTCTGTCGCATGTTCAGCTCCTTCTGAGTGAAAACATATTTAAGAATTTTGTGGTCTGTAAATATTTCCACTCTCTCCATAAAGGTAGTGCTTCCATAGCTTCAATGCGAATATCACCGCTGTAAGCTCCAAATCATATGTGGGATAGTTCTTCTCATGAGTCCGTAATTTCCTAGATGCATAAGCAATTACTTTTCTATGTTGTTGAAGAATGCAGCCCAATCCTTTACCGGAAGCATCACTATAAATTGAGAAACCGCCGGTACCTACGGGTAGCGCAAGTATCGGCACAGTTGTAAGCCTCTTCTTCAGTTTCTCAAAAGCTGACTGGAAGCCTCAGACCAAACAAATTCTTCGTTCTTCCTGGTAAGCTTCGTCATTGGTTCAGCAATCTTGGAGAAATTCTTTACAAACTTTCGGTAGTAGCCAGCCAAACCCAAAAAACTTCTGATTTCTGCAACCGAACTTGGTGCAGTCTACTTATCAATAGCAGCTATCTTCTTTGGATCCACCGAAATTTCTTTTCCTATGACAACATGGCCCAGAAATTCCACTTTGTCTAAAAAGAATTCGCATTTAGATAGCTTACCATAGAGTTTCTCATTCCTCAAGGTGCTCAGCACTTTCCTCAGGTGCTCTTCATGCTCTTCTTCAGTCTTCGAGTAGATCAAAATGTCGTCGATGAAGACAACAACAAACTGATCCAGATATTCATAGAAGACTTTGTTCATGAGGTTCATGAATACCACAGGAGCATACGTCAGTCCAAACGGCATGACCAATAATTCAAATTGCCCATACTTGGTGTTGAATGTTGTTTTCGGGATATCCTCCTTCCTGGCCTTGATTTGGTGGTAGCCTGATCTGAGGTCTATCTTCGAAAATACCTTGGCTCCACTTAGTTGATCAAACAGGTCGTTGATCCGGGGCAGAGGGTACTTGTTCTTGATGGTGATGTTGTTCATCATCCGGTAATCAATGCACATCCGTACGGTTCCATCCTTCTTGGGCACGAACAAAGCTGGTGCTCCCTAGGGTGAAGCCCCGTCTCTGATAAATCCTTGCGTCTTCAGTTCGTCAATCTGGTCCTTCATCTCCTTTGCCTCCTTAGGATTGACTCTGTAGCATCCCCGAGAAATATGGGAAGAGCCGGGTACTAGGTCGATGGTGAATTTCACACCTCGATCCGGCGGCAATCCTGAAAGGCTATTTAGAAAGACATCCATGAATTTTGCTATAATAGGGTGAGGAGGCCCGGGGTCTTCGGTGATAGAGGAGTAGGTAACACTCTTCATGTCTTCCGGAGCTCGAGAGATTTCAAACTCCGGTTCCCTGGTGGGCTGAAGATTACACATCCTCTATGACAATCTATCAGCGCATGCTGCTCACTTAACCAGTCCATCCCTAGGACTACATCATAGTTGGGCAGGAGCATCACAAGTAAGGGTGTTAAGAATTGGTGGCCTGAGATATTTATAGGACAGTTACAAGCCTCAGTGATGGGTATGGGTCCACCACCGGTCATAACTCTACTAATCATCTTGCTAAGTCCCGTATCTAGGTGGTGTCAGAAATAAACTTTGATGATATCAAACTATGTGATGCACCCGAGTCAAATAATGCTAGAGCAGGATGCAAAAACACATAAATGGAACCTGTGATGACATCAGCGGTGGGTTCCTGCTTTGGTTCTTGCTCTTCTGCTGCTAGGGCAAAAGCTCGCCCGGTCTTCTGCTGGTGTTGCCCGAACCGTTGTTGCTGAGTGGGTAGGGGGCTCTTTGCTTAGTTGCTCCGGTCCGGTGGACTGACGAGGGGCAGTCCTTCACTTGGTGATGGCAGACCCACAGACTAGGCAGTGTCCTAGCCTCTTCCTGCATATGTTCGATTGATGTCCTGGCCTCTTACAAAAATCACAGACAGGGATCTGCTTCTGAGGCACTCGTTCATTGGTCCTTACTTGATGGTGCTGCTGCTGATGGTGCGAAGGCCTGTTGTTGTTGTTGTTGGGCCTCTTCTGGTTACCCTGGAAGTTGCTAGTTCCAGGATGCTCCCTTTTTGAACGAGAAGGCTGGCTTTTCTCCACGTCCTGAGCTCGTGTCAGAATCTTTCCATATGTCTTGGCGCCACCTACGATCACAGGGGTGCGAATTTTCTCCCTTAGTCCATACCTGAACCTTTCAGCATGATCCTTGGGGCAGCAACCAAGTTCTGGGCAAAACGGCTAAGTCGGCCGAACTCTGCCGCATACTCTCCAACCGTCATGTTCCCTTGCTTCAGGTCCTGGAACTGTCTTTCCATCTCCTGTATCTCTGATGTTGGAAAGAACTTTCTGCGGAACAGCCTCTTGAAGGTATCCCAGTCAAGCTGCTTGTCCTGGAGTCGGGGTTCATTCCGATACCAGGTGCTTGCCACATCTTGCAGCTGGAGTCCTACTGCTTCAGTCTTGAGGTCCTCTGGGAGTCGAGCGACGCTCAAGAGACGCTCCATGCTGTCTAGCCATTCATCGGCATAGATGATACCCTCGGTTCCTTTGAAAGGTCGAGGGCCCTGCTTCTTGAAACTCTTTATATCTCCGACCTTCATGCAATAATACGCCTCTAATCAAATGAATGGCCTTAATGATATATAACTTAACTCCTGAATTTATGTTTACCTTGGCAGGTCGTAGCTCCAATGAAGTGGTTTCTCCTCTCTCGAGGGCAGTCATAGCCACGTTGTGGGCATTCTCCATGCCTTCTCTCATGATCGCGGTCTGCTCGCGATGGGCTTCAGCTTGGGCTGCGGTCTGTTCTCGATGAGCTTCTGCTTGGGCTCTATGTGCTTCAAGCACTTCGTAGCATGCCCACTAGATCGGTGGGATCCATGGGCACTGGTGGGGCAGCTGGTGTGGACACTACCACAGGGGACTGCGGCTCAGTTCGGGAAGGTGTAGGGTTCGCCGCTTGAGATGTAGTGGCGTAAACACCGCAGAGTGCTGGAGATTGATGGGGACGGTCGGTCAGCTGCAACGGTGAAGGGTCTGGACGTGCTGGGGGAGATGGGGTGTGTTCGGGTGATGACACCTCATCGCCAGCAGAGGTGGTCTTTTCCTTGGTCATATTCTGGAAGGTTTAGGATGAAAACATAAGCAAGGTATCCTATAGTCTATAATCAAACAAAAATATTTATGTATATAATTCGGACCTATGTTGTGACAAATCAATGTTCTAGTGTTCTAATTATTTTTAGGTGTGTTTTCCTAAGTTGTTGTGACCGGACCTGCATGGGCCACCACTAAAAACATGTCACGACCCGATCCCAAATAATTGGGTCGAACCGGATCATGCCCAGCTGCACCGTTGTTGAGACGACGGCAGTAAGCTGTATCCACTATTGCAGGTAATCACAACAACATCTAAATATTTTATAAAAAATTGGACAACATTTCTACTATTTTGGGACAACCCAAAACTGGGAAAATGCGCCGAAACACCCATAATAAAAGTCCCAAACCAGGGAACACCCAAAAATTAACTTTCAAACCATTTTACACCAAAATTAAATTCACAGAATAATTTCTGAAGCTTAATCGGAAACCCGAAATATAGTTTCGGGATTTCCCGAAATGAATTCGAAAACAATAGCGCCCAAAATCCAGAAAACATATTTCGGAAAAAATCGAAATAAACACAAAACATCACAGAACATCTCCGAAAAAATCCGAAGTTACGACGTCGCTCTAAAACCGAATTTCCGGGAGGGAATTGGGGACCATTATCATCATCGACTACCAAATAAATGGAACGGGACCGAAATTATACCTTGGGTTGCTCGGCTAGAGCTCTCAGATGAATAAAATAGAAGAATAAAAGGGGCAGCAGGTCGGAAAACCCGCGGACAGCGCTGGACAGTGCTGTTCGGATCAGCGAAAAGCTCGCGGGAACCGGGACAGAGGGGAACGGCTAGGGCACAGCCGTGGGACAGCGCCGGAGAAGGGACGGCGTCCAGAAGAGGGGGCCAAGGACTCGCGGGGTGGCGCCGGAGCTCGGGGGTCCGACGGGAGGCCGCTGGTCGGCCGGGCGTGCGAAAGATCGGAGAGGATCGGGTCGGGCACGGGCCGAGAGGGGGCGCAGGGGTGCTGCGAAGAGCCCGACGAAGTGGGGGTTCGGGCTCGGAGAGGTCCGTGGGGCGGCGCTGGGGCCGAGCGGTAGGTCGGCGTGGGCGAACGCGGCCTGGGGCGCACCGATCGGGGAGAGGGGCGGCCGAGGAACTCGGGAGCAGTGGGTGGCGACAGAAGGGCTCGGTGCTCTGGAGTTGGGGAAATAGCTCGGGTAGGGAAGAGTTTAGAAAAAAGAAAATGTGAATATAGTGTGCTGGTGGTGGGTTGGGTTGTGTTATAAAGAGAAGTGGAGATGGTTTTGTGTGGAGAGGAGGTGAAGTAGGAAAGAGAGAGGGGGGAGAGGCTGTAGAATAGGAAGGGGTGGGGGTATGGCCTGGTCGTGGGGACCAGGCCAAGGTTTTGTTAAAAAATATTTTCTTTTCTTTTCTTTTCTTTCATTCCAAAATACCTCTATATATATTTTAGAAAAAGGAAAAATAAGAATGGGTTCAGAAAACGGGATTGGGTTTCGGGAACTCGTACCGGGTTCGAACTCGGGTTCGGAGTCCGGACTCGGGATCGGGACAGGGCCACAATAAAAAACCAGAGATAAATTTTAAAATAATGTTTTCCCCAAATCTGACTAAAAATAATATATGATAATAATAATAAATAACTAAGCTAATATCATTACAAATCCAATAATTCATAAAATCTGGGTTTCGCACCAAGTCTAAGCCCACTACGTCAACC
>JANAVB010002183.1:0-17500 GCA_029216955.1 Iris pallida | reverse complement strand
CGACTCAAGCAAGGTACTGACGAGAAACTCCAAATGTGAAACACAAGGCCAAAACATGAACATGGCTATAAATAATAAAATAACTCCACAAAAATAATAGGAAAAGCAAATGTCCATAAACAATCAAATAACTGAAAAACGAAAGAAAATGCATGTAAGTAAAACTGTAGAGGGAGGCAAGGTATACTTGCCTGGTGGTAGCACGAGGAACCAATAACAATCTAGTCCACTGCTAAGCCAAGAAGTCCAAATATCACAACTGTCTCCGAAAGATGAAACAGACAATGTTAACAGTCTCAGAATAGTCAAATCAGCTAGGATTGCCTGTCCTTAAATCCAATTTTGGATACAGGGGCAAAACGGTAATTTCGGGCCAAAACGATGTCCGCCGTTGGACCCGCTTTGCACCGAAAAGCGTGCCAGGGTTAATGGTCTCTAAAGTCGTCAAACTACATGTCTACGGATCCAGTTTTCTGATACGAACCCAACCGTATGTCCAAAGTTGGATTCCGGCGGACCGTGCACAAAATCGCCCGTTGAGTGGGACCGTGGGCCCACAAAACGGCGTCGTATTCAACTGTCTCAGAATTTGACCAAACTTGGCATGCAAGACCAGAAAAATGATACGGTCCCGTTGGCGCAAGTTTCGTCTCGATCTGACGAACGTGCACAAAATAATTGAGAAATTTGTAACGTGCACGATACGGTGAATTTCGACGGATACGCATCAAATTCGTCGCGCACACACGCGACTCATTTGAATTCCGTCCAAGCCCACGACTACGAAGCCGTTACGCAGCTTTCGATGCCTTCGATTCGCGACCACGTCGCCCAGAATGGCGGGACGCACGTCGTGTGGAAGGATTTTCAATATTTTGAAAACAGATTTTTGATGATTTTCGAATTCGAATATCTTTGTACATACTCAATAAAATCTGGATCTACCAAATAGGTTTTAATCTCGTATAGGTTGTCTACAATCCTCTTCAGGTGGATTTCTAAATTACTTGATGGGTCAGCGATTTGTCACCTTCCAAAATAGGTTCACAAACTCGAAATTTTGTTCTGTTTTGGGCAGTTTATTATCCGACTTTGCGTCGAATTCCTCGGCAAGCCGTTTCGTTTAAATTAAAACTAGATGAAGGGTCAAAGGGGTATAGATCGGGGTCATACCTGAAAAGATAGCTCATAAAACAGTCGACCGACGGGGGGAACCGCTGTCACGAAGTTGGGGTCGGGAAGACAGTTGCTGCTGTCGTTGGCTCCGCCTGTGCGCGTATGATCGGTTAACCGCGCCTGGCCGGCGGCGCGCAGCGGTGGCGCGTGGCCAGGGTCGGCGCTGGTGAGGTCGAGGTGTTGTTAGGGTTTAATCGAGGAGCTCTCGACCCCTCACATATATAAACGCGCGTGTAATTTCTGTCGAACAGAGGGGTCGGGGACTCCCTGCTGCTTTGGGAAGTTTTGGGGTGGGCTCAGCCCGAGGTTGGCTGGGGAAAACTCCTGTAGGCTGGGGGCTTATGGCCATGTGGGCCGGGATGGGAGCGTTGGGCCCACGATGGGCTTTGGGTGCACAACTGGCTGAAAGGGCTGGGCCTAAGGGATGGATTTGTATTATTCTTTCTATTACTTCTAATTAGAACATATATATATATATATATATATATATATATATATATATATATATATATATATATATATATATATATATATATGTATACACTATACATCTATACATATATATATTTTACCTATAAATATAAATATATATCACCCATATCAATATCAATAAATGTATATAACATATCAATATTTCTATATATAAATATTACCTATATCAATATATCAATAATAATATATATGACATATCAATATTCCTATATATAAATACTACCTATATCAATATAAATATATATTACCCATATCAATATTCCTATAATCAATGGTTGTAACACATACATTAATCTTTATTACTAAATTACAAACCAAACTCTATTTATGTATAGAGCCTAATATAGATATACCATATACATACACTTCTGCTCTCTTGTATTTATAACCTATTAAACTAGAAAAAAAATCCAAAATATTTTAGCAATGCTATCCTGTATCCTAAATAAATATACAATCAATAACATTGATATTATATAGGTAATGATAATAATAATAATAATAATAATAATAATATAAAATATTTTAGGACAATATTTTATCTAGTAAATCATTCAAGTAAAATACGACATACCCTCATAAATATATATAGCGGCGTCTTTGGACATACCGCACGACTACATGGGCTTAGGCTTGGTTCGGGTTCAGTTTGACTAGTTTGGTGCGACCGGGTCACCTAGACGTTAATTAATATTAATAATAATAATTAACTATTTATAATGGTCATGTCACAACTTGGCCTGGTTTTCCTAGTTAGGACATTCCTATGGTTAGGCTTCCCCGAACATGGATAGTACACTAGTCAAGGCACGTCACTGCACTATTCGTGCCATGATTCCTAGTCGTCTGGTGCTGCATCACTCCACAAAGACTTAAATCATCTACCGTAATAATTAACTAAATAATTATTTACAAAACCTAAAAATCCTCATTTAAATCAAATAAATAAATATTTTAAAAAAAATTTGGGAAGGGGAGCTACAAATCTACCCACCTTAAAAATAATTTCGTCCTCGAAATTCTAATTCGTAACTATTCTTAAAATTCAAGAAGAAAGTCTACTTTAACCTTAATCTCCTCAAATTTAATTTCTCACAAATATTTTATAACCTCGAATACTTGAGGACTTCTACCCACCTTTGGTCACACTACTCCCTTGAAACACAGGTCACTAAAATCATAAAATCTTCTAACTAGTAACTAAAAATTCTACCAAGACTATCTAGGACATATGGTACCTATAATCCCTCATATATATAAACAACCAATATTCAATAGTCAAGCAATATTATACTATAAATTAAGAATTTCTGATAAATCCTAGATAGCACGATTATTCGTCACCCCGAAATAAATGGGACGAGAATCAATGGCACAGGAAGCAAGGAAGTATAATCGAGAGCAAATATGGAGTTTTCAAGGATGAGAATTTCTAGGAGAATTTTCAAGGCAGTGTTTGAGATTTCTAAGGTCTAGTCAAGGTCGTAGGCTCGTACCAGTACAGTTACGTAACCGGTACGATATGCTCTGACCTGCATGGGCCACCAAAAAAACTTGTCACGACCCGCACCCATTTTTCGGATACGAAGCGTGTCCAAGCCCAGCTACGTATCGAACGGACTCCAGCCCGACTCGAATACATAAACGCTGTCAAGGCTATGGTATACTGCCAAATCATGGCAAACAAATCTATATCTCAATCCACAATAAGTATACGAAACATGAATGAACACTATGGGTCGTGGTCTGCAGCCCACTAGCATATATGTCCGATTAGACTCTAAGAAATGATATGAGTCTATAAATATAACTAACAAAAAGTATATCATGATAAGGAACATAAGGCACGAGCGAAAATAAACATGATACGATACCTGAATCCTGCAAGAACCGCAAATCCTCTGCCATCCAGAACTACTAGCTAACTCCATACAATCGATACACCTGAGGAGATCATCAGGTCCTCAGAGGACATAGCAATACATAATATACATGCCTATCTAACAGTTTTATCATGCGCAAGGAAATAAACAAAAAGAACAAGGACAAGACAAATGACTAGAACACAAACACGAACACGAATACGAACACTAGAACAACTACGCATAATGAACTGCCGGATGAACGAAACACCATGATCAATGGAAGAAACCAAACCCTCGTCCCGAGTGTGGACTCACTGGTTTGAACTAAACACTAACCCTCGTCCCGAGTGTGGACTCTCTGGTCAGTACTAACCCTCGTCCCGAGTGTGGACTCTCTGGTTAGTTCACGGCAAGGCACCCTCGTCCCGAGTGTGGACTCTCTGGTGCAAATACTACATCCTCGTCCCGTGTGTGGACTCTCTGATGTAAACACCCTCGTCCCGAGTGTGGACTCTCTGGTGCAAGTCAAGTCAAGTCTACATCCTCATCCCGAGCGTGGACTCTCTGGTGCAATAATCGACATCCTAGTCCCTAGTGTGGACTCACGGATGTAAACAGATCAAGGAAAACACCCTCATCCCGAGTGTGGACTCTCTGGTGCCAAGGACAACTATGTCAAGGATTTACCAGTTCACTTACACGTACTCGTTCTATGACGCGACTCAAGCAAGGTAATGACGAAAACTCCAAATGTGAAACACAAGGCCAAAACATGAACATGGCTATAAACAATAAAATAACTCCACAAAAATAACACGAAAAGCAAATGTCCATAAACAATCAAATAACTGAAAAACGAAGAAAATGCATGTAAGTAAAACTGTAGAGGGAGGCAAGGTATACTTGACTGGTGGTAGCACGAGGAACCAATAACAATCTAGTCCATTGCTAAGCCAAGAAGTCCAAATATCACAACTGTCTCCGAAAGCTGAAATAGACAATGCAAACAGTCTCAAAATAGTCAAATCAGCTAGGATTGCCTGTCCTTAAGTCAATTCGGACACAGGAGCAAAACGGTAATTTCGGGCCAAAACGATATCCGTCGTTGGACCCGCTTTGTACCAAAAGGTGCCAGGGTTAATGGTCTCTAAAGTCGTCAAAGTACATGTCTACGGATCCAGTTTTCCGATACGAACCCAACCGTATGTCCAAAGTTGGATTCCGGCGGGCCGTGCACAAAATCGCCCATTGAGTGGGACCGAAGGGCCCGCAAAACGACGTCGAATTCAACTGTCTCAAATTTGACCAAACTTGGCATACAGGACCAAAAAACGATACGATCCCGTTGGCGCAAGTTTCGTCTCGATCTGACGAACGTGCACAAAGTAATTGAGAAATTTGCAACGTGCACGATACGGTAAATTTCGACGGATATGCATCAAATTCGTCGCGCACACGCGACCAATTTGAATCCGTCAAAGCCTACACGACTACGAAGCCGTTACGCAGCTTTCGATGCCTTTGGTTCGCGACCACGTTGCCCGGAATGGCGGGACGCACGTCGTGTGGAAGGATTTTCAATATTTTGAAAACAATTTTTGATGATTTTTGAATTCGAATATCTTTGTACATACTCAATAAAATCAGGATCTACCAAATAGGTTTTAATCTCGATAGGTTGTCTACAATCCTCTTCAGGTGATTTCTAAATTACTTGATGGGTCAGCGATTTGTCGTCTTCCAAAATTGTGGTGGCCCATGCAGGTCAAGATAAATTGTTTGGTTACTTTACCGTACCAAGCAAGCATGCATATAGGATTAAAGTCTAGGATCTCATCCACACACTTAACTGCCTTCTCGCTTGACTCCTCGATTTGCATCTTGCTTGATTCCCTCTACCGTTAATTCTTATCCTTCCTTCGTGCTTGATGTTGGTTAGAAAGGTAATACATACTAGGTAGACTTGTCCCATTGTCCCATCATCCTACTAGTTTAACTCTTGTAAGTTGGGTAGAATGGCTTATGACCTAGCAAACCCTTTGTCCTTGTGACCTATATTAGCAAGTTCACTTAGGTTCTAGAATTTAGAGGACCCTAACCCATCTAGTCAACCAAGGACTTGGACAAGAAAACTATAGGACGACTGTATCGAGACCAACACATGACATGACTTAGATTCTTAAGGTGTTGAACTAATTCTACCTTCTTTCACTCTTACGCTCTCGTGCCTATGTTTTTACCATCGTGACTAATGCTGCTAAATAGCCTAATTTTTGCAAGCTTACTTTTTATTCAAGCTTGTTCAAGGACATATTTTATTGGGGGCCCCACTAACATATGTCTACTCAGAGCCGGTGCATGATGGTCTGATCAACCTAGTGCACTTTGGTTCGCCTTTTCATACGATTATTCTACATGGTTGAGACATATCCTCTAGGATCTCAACCGCAACCGACAACCTCCTTCCGAACTATTAAATCGCATTTGAACCCGCATTAGTATTCGCTCACATCCCTCGAACTCTTGCGTTCTACAAAGGCTTAGCTAGCCCACGGCCAAGACATATGACTATATGTTTGCCATAAGCTATTCGTCCTTTCCTTCGACCTTATATCTACTATCGCGATTTCCTAACCGGTTGGGAACCTTAGAATGATTCCAATTGCTCTACTAATCGTGCTCTCAACCTAGATGACTAGTACGCCGTTTCCCCCTATGACCCATACCTCCTATGTCCTAAACTATTCTCTTGATTCCGTACAAAACTCTAAGTCATGTTATCATTGCTTTAAACTCGCAACCTTCGTTCAATTCCATATCCATAATTTATTTTCGTCTATCTAAATACATGTTGTGTTAAACGCCGTCTCCCTGCCTCGCCGAATGATTTGATCGTGTTACCCTCGTACCCTCTCAACCCCCCTACTTATTTCTTATTTCGAGGACGAAATTCTTGTAAGTTGGGTAGGATGTAAAATCCCTAAATTTCTACTATTTTTATTAAAATTTGTACGGATTTAAAAATTTTGTATTTGTACGTCGCGTAGTCGTATTGTACGTCGCGCGTGAAATTTTATTTTTCGGAATTTGCACGACGAATGCGAATGTGTGCGAGCGTACATATTTTTGAAAAATATTTTTTCTATATTTCTATGGTTTCAAAATATTGTACGTAATAATTATTTTGTTAGTATTCCAAAAATTTCAAGTTTGTTATTTATTATAAAGCCTTTCATAATAAATAATTATTCTATAAAATCTTATTTTAGAAAAATATATTTATGTAAATATTATTTAGTCATAGATGAATATTTCATAAGTATTTATTAGTTTATTTTAATTAATAATGCAATTTTCGAAATTATTATTTTTTCGTATTTTTGGATAAACATATTTTGAAATCATGGTGACAATTTAATCCTTGATTTAAATTGTGGATTTATTTAAATGGATATCTATTTGAGATTTGAATTATCTTATTTTTAAACCAAGAATTTAACTAGATTCAAATTTGAATTATATTTGAAATTGGATTATTTTTAGATTTGGATTTAAATGATTTAAATTAAATTGCGAATTATCTAAATTGGGTTTTTAAATACTCATAATCGTTATCTAAATGGAATTCCCACATCCTATAAATAGGCAGGTACTCCTCCATTATTTTTCCACAAGCCAAAAATTCTCCACAAATATAATTCCCAACCCCTTGCATCGTGTCCGTGTCCCCTTTTCCCATACTATAATTTATTCATTACATATACAATTTTCTTTTCCTGTGTCCAACATGCCGAACACAATTCATCTCCGTGCCGCGCAGGACACGACCCAGTCCCCTAGCCCTAATCCTAACCCTACGCCCCACCGAACTCCTTCTCTGGCCAACTACCGGCACAACCACCCCCGCTGCCATCACAACCACCCGTCGTCACCCCCGTTTCAGGCCACGGCAGCCACCACCGTTGGCATCACCATCGATCCCAGCCCTACCACAACCAGCACCATTGCCCGCTACATCCCGTCTCCACCACCAGACCCGTCGTACGCGACACCACCCCGGGGCAGCCCTGGCCACCCGTCCGACCAAAATCACCGCCACCGGCACCACCACAAAAAACCCAAATTTAAAGATCTTCAAACCTAACTGACGTACCTCCATTTCGCCGCGAGCAGACCACCCGATTCCGCTGTCGTCACCGCGCCGGAGGCGCGTGCGCCCCACTCCGCCATCCTCCACGAGTACAGCCGCAGTCGCCGGAGACATCCGCCCCATCCTCACCCATGCTTCATCTCCCCAAACCCTCCGTCGAACTTCCGCCTTCTCCACCGTACTCGGGCCAGCCTCCGTGCCAAGGTCCACAGCCAGCACCATCGGGGGACCCGAACTCCGGAGAGGACAAGAACTCCGGAGAGCTTCCGCAGCCCCCTCCTCACGCGCGTCCCTCCGCCTTCACGCGGGCGCCGTTCCTCCGCCGTGCCGTCACCAGCCGACCGCCCGACGCCGACTTCCCCCCAAAACCCCATCACCGCCGCAGCTGGCCCCTTCTCCCCCTTTCACTCCGACCGCCGCCGCCCTTCGCCGTGCGCCCGACGAAACCCTAACACCCGCCGTCGTCGCTGGTAGCCACGCCGCCCCGAGCGCCACTCGCTCTCCGTGACCCGCTCCTCCTTTTCTTCCGCCTCCGCCAACATTCGCCCAGCCTCGTCGCCGCCCTCTTGTCGCCAAGGCCGAGCCCCGACCTCGCGCCGCCTTCCCCACTCTCCCTGAACCTCTCTCACTCCGCCCAAAAAAAAAAAATTCCGGCTTCCTTATCCCTCCTTTCTGTCTTTTTATTTTTTTTGGTAACAATCCTTTTCTCTGACTTAAGTTGAGGAACAGCAGCAGTTAGCATTGGGTTGGGTACCATTAATGATTTTTGTGTTGGAAATTTTTTCGTTCTTCTTCTTCTTTTAGTTAATATTATTATTATTATATTATTATTATTATTATTATCATATTTATTACTATTATTTTATTAACATTATTATTAAAATTATTATTACTGTTTTATCAGTTAATATATATATTATATTATATTATTATTATTATCATCATAATCATCATATTAATAAACTATTACTATTATTATTTTGTTGCAATTATACATTTTAAAGTATCCTAAAAAAAATGGCATGTATACATGATTTACACATTATTAAAAAAAAAAGAAGTATTATTAGTGTTTTGCCATTAAAATGAGCATAATCTTGCAGATGTATTTTTGCGTTCACTATTTGAGGTTACCATATAGAATTACATTTTTTTAAAAACCAAAATATTGCATCTCTCTTCTATAGTAGCCTTAAAAGATATGACTATATAATATACACTTCTAAAAATATTTTGTATACAAACTTTTCAAACTAAAGTATAGCCTTCTACCTAAGAGTTACCTTCACGAACTTAGCGTTTAGCCTGAATCAATTTTTTTCATATTTTCAAATATTACTAAAAATTGTTTTTACTAAGTAAATTAGTTTTTTTTTCGATTATTATAAATAGTTTTCTAATTTATTGTATATATTATTTATTCGATTTTCTCCAGTCTATAACCAGTCCTATTATTCCTATTCTTCCGCCAATCTAGACTACCTTATGTCCACCCTAATCAAGTTGACCGTCCCGAACCCGATGGGACAGTCCATGCCATCATCAGAGGCTCCCTTGCGTAGTTGTAACACCGAAGTCGAACTTTGTGCCACCTGTATTGTACCACACCAGGCAGCTTACCAGGTGTCGCAACAGGCAAGTATACCTTGCTAATTAACTGTCAATTATTTATTTTATGCATTATTTATTTTGTTTCGTATTGTTAGTTTCCTTAGTCGTTTTACTTTACTAAATGCATGTTAACTTAGTGTTAGCGGACTACCTTCTTGTTAGGGGATATCCTTATATCTCCTTCGGTTGTGACACTCACACTACACGGTTTGAGACATGTTACTAGGGGCACGACTTATTGACTAGCTATCTTTATTGTCGTGTGACGGTAGATATTCGTGACTGCTATGATTAAGGTTTTAGAGACTCAAGCAGTTACAAAACTGGACGAGCCATGGACATGACTTGAACAGTGTGGGATATATTGGGGGAGGACAGTCGCTAGTGCGTATGGGAAGCCAAACAGGTAACCCATAGTTTTCGAAAGGAACTATGGCGATATTTTGCAGTTGCCCTCTGACGTTTTAGACGTTACGGACGGATACGGATCACTGGATGCCAGTTACGTACTTATAGCCACAAATCCCACCCATGCGCATGAAAGTTGTCCTCTAAATTGCACGTTAGGCGGTTAGAATTTCCTTTGCACATTTATGTCTAGTTTACATATTATTTTATTAGTTTGACAGTTCATATTAGCTTGTTCTTCCTGTATCTTGCTACGTCCGTCTGAGGACCTGGTTTTTCCCCAGGTGTGTGTTCATGTTTTCCGCAGGTATCCTAGCCAAGGCCGTGGTCTTCTTCATTCCTTCGAAGGCAATTACGTTTGGTTCGTCTTGCCATTTTTATTGCTCGATTTATTGTACATTTTCTTTCATTGAGATAGTTGGTAGTGGACTTTGTCTCCACCCAACGATTGTATCATAAATATTCAAGTTGATATTCATATTATTATCTTTTCATTGTGGATGAGATTTAGTTTGTCTTGGATTACTGCATTTTACAGCTTATGTATTCATACGAGACTTACGTATTTCGTATGAATACAGCTGGCATGTCTACGTACTTGGTCCTACGTATTTTGGGACTGGGGCGTTACAAAAATAGGTTCACGAACTCGAAATTTTGTTCTGTTTTGGGCAGTTTATTATCCGACTTTGTGTCGAATTCCTCGGCAATCGTTTCGTTTAAATTAAAACTAGATGAAGGGAGTCGAAGGGGTATAGATCGGGGTCATACCTGAAAAGATAGCTCGTAAAACGGTCGACCGACGGGGGCGAACCACTGTCACGAAGTTGGGGTCGGGAAGACAGTTGCTGCTGTCGTTGGCTCCGCCTGTGCGCGTATGATCGGTTAACCGTGCCTGGTGGCGGCGTCGGCGGTGGCGCACGGCCAGGGTCGGCGCTGGTGAGGTCGAGGTGTTGTTAGGGTTTAATCGAGGAGCTCTCGATCCCTCACATATAATACGCGCGTGTAATTTCTGAGTCGAACAGAGGGGTCGGGGACTCCCTGCTGCTTTGGGAAGTTTGGGGTGGGCTCAGCCCGAGGCTGGCTGGGGAAAACTCCTGTGGGCTGGGGGCTTATGGCCATGTGGGCCGGGAGGGCGGGATGGGAGCGTTGGGCCCACGCTGGGTGGGTGCACAACTGGCTGAAAGGGGGGGCCGAAGGGAGGTGTGGAGGAGGCTTGGGCGAGGACTGCAAGGAGAACATAGAGATAGAGAGAGAGAGAGAGATAGAGAGAGAGAGAGAGAGAGAGAGAGAGAGAGGAGAGAGAGAGAGAGAGAGAGAGGAGAGAGATAGGAGAGAGAGGGAGACGAGGAGACAGAGAGAGATTGACCGAGAGCCAAGAGAAAGAGAGAGAGCACCAGAGCAATAGATCAAGAAGAAGGAGAAAACAGAGCAAGAGTTGCTAGATGAAAATAGGACCGAGAGCAAGAGAGCAATAAGAATAGATAGGATATCAATATTCCTATATATAAATACTACCGTATATCAATATAAATAATATAACCCATATCAATATTCCTATAATCAATGGTTGTAACACATACATTAATCTTTATTACTAAATTACAAACCAAACTCTATTTATGTATAGAGCCTAATATAGATATACCATATACATACACTTCTATGCTCTCTTGTATTTATAACCTATTAAACTAGAAAAAAATCTAAAATATTTTAGCAATGCTATCCTATATCCTAAATAAATATACAATCAATAACATTGATATTATATAGATAATGATAATAATAATAATAATAATAATAATAATAATAATAATATTTTAGGACAATATTTTATCTAGTAAATCATTAAAGTAAAATACGACATACCCTCATAAAATATATAGATACGGCGTCTTTGGACACACCGCACGACTACATAGGCTTAGGTTTGGTTCGGGTTCAGTTTAACTAGTTTGGTACGACCGGGTCACCTAGACGTTAATTAATATTAATAATGAATAATTAACTATTTATAATGGTCATGTCACAACTTGGCCTGGTTTTCCTAGTTAGGACATTCCTGTGGTTAGGCTTCCCGGGCATGGCTAGTACACTAGTCAAGGTACGCCACTGCACTATTCGTGCCATGATTCCTAGTCGTCTGGTGCTCCATCACTCCACAAAGACTTAAATCATCTACCGTTTATTTACAAAACCTAAAAATCCTCATTTAAATCAAATAAATAAATAAATAAATATTTAAAAAAATTCCGGGAAGGGGAGCTACAGGAACACATTGTGCACTCCTTCTAGTGCGGGCGGTAACTCCAGTCGGTAAGCTACTGCACCGACTCTGTCTAAGATACAGAAAGGTCCGATGTACCGTGGACTAAGCTTCCAGCCTCCACCAAAACGAATCGTGCCATGCGTCGAAGAAATCCGCAGAAACACAAGATTACCAACCTACCAAAAAAAACACAAGTCTTAAAGCTTGATCTAAAACAATCACAATCAGACTCAAATACTAGAAAAAGCTAAATTATACCTCAAACTCCAACGGCCTTCGGTAGCTATCGGCCCAATGCCGCTGCCTGTCCTGCGCCACCCGAAGTCTATCTCTGATAATCCTGACCTTCTCTGCAGCATCCACTACCATCTCAGGGCCAAGCAAAACCCTCTCGCCGACATCATCCCAAGACAAGGGAGTGCGGCACCTCCGTCCGTATAGAGCCTCGAAAGGTGACATCTCTATACTAGCTTGGTAGCTGTTATTGTAAGCAAACTCTACCAAGTGAAGGTGGTCCTCCCAAGATCTCCTAAATTCTAAGATACAGGTACGAAGCATATCCTCGAGGGTCTGAATTGTCCTCTCTGACTGTCCGTCTATCTGAGGGTGGTATGCAGTACTGAACTTGAACGATGTGCCCAAGCTAAGCTGCAAACTCCTCCAAAAATGGAAAGTAAATCGGCTGTCCCGATCCGAGACTATGCTCATTGGAACCCCGTACAATCGGACTATCTACCGCACGTACATCTCGGCCAGCCTCTCCGTAGACAAACCCACCTTAAAAGGCATAAAGTGGGCCGATTTGGTCAATCGATCAATAATGACCCAAATTGTATCCTTCCCTCCTGGAGAATGTGGAAGTCCAGCACAAAGTCTATAGTGATATGCTTCCACTTCCACTCAGAAATGGGTAGTGGCTGGAGTAATCCACCTGGTCTCTGCCTCCCGGCTTTCACCTGTTGGCACACCAAGCATCTAGAAACGAACTGAGCTACCTCGCATTTCATGCCATACTACCATACATGTTGTCTTAAGTCTCTGTACATCTTGTTGGCACTTGGATGCATAGAGTACTGAGAATGATGCGCCTCCTGAAGAACCTTCTCCCGAAGTCTTCCGCTCGGCACGCACAATTTGGTACCATGCCTCAATGACCCATCTTCCGCTATAGAGAACTCATCCAACAGTCCTGCCCAGACCTACCCTGAAGACCCTCAGAGCCTCATCCTCAAACTGAGCTGCTCTAACTCTGTCCATCAGCTCTGACTTCACCTGAAGACCCCACATCTGCTCCTCAAACCTAGGAACTATCACCTCAATGCCCAAGCTCTCCAGATCTGCCAGAAGGTGACGATCCAGAGTCAAACACATGGCCACGGGATACCTCCTCAAAGCATCCGCAACTACGTTGGCCTTCCCCGGATGGTAATATAAGGATATATCAAAATCCTTCATCAGCTCTAACCATCGCCTCTGCCTCATATTCAGCTCCTTCTGGATAAATACATACTTTAAGCTCTTATGGTCAGTAAAAATTTCTATATGCTCTCCGTACAAATAGTATTTCCACAGCTTCAAGGCAAATATGACTGTTGCCAACTCCAAATCATGAGTCGGGTAGTTCTTCTCATGTGGCCGTAATTGCCTAGATGCATAAGGAATTACCTTCCCATGTTGCTGAAGAACGCAACCCAGACCCTTCCCTGAAGCATCACTATCGATTGTGAATCCTCCGGACCCAGACGGCAATATCAAAATAGGAGCCGATGTCAACCTCTTCTTCAGCTCCTCGAAAGCAGCCTGACACTCACCAGTCCAGACGAACTCTACGTCCTTCCTGGTGAGTCTAGTCATCGGCTCCGCTATTCGAGAGAAGTCCTGCACGAACTTCCTATAGTAGCCTGCCAAACCTAGAAAGCTTCAAATCTCGGCAACTGAACTGGGTATCGACCAAGACTCCACCACCGTAATCTTCTTCTGAACTACTGAAATCCCATCACCAGATACAACATGGCCCAGGAACTCCACTCGGTCCAAGAAGAACTCACACTTCGACAACTTTTCATACAGCTGCTCCCTCCTTAGAGTCTCGAGCACAACCCGTAGATGCTCCTCGTGCTCCTCGTTCTCCTCAGGCATCTTCGAATAGATGAGAATGTCATCAACAAAGATGTCACTCTCGTTTTCTGTTATACGTATTTTTCAGGATACGTATACGAATTTCTGATAATTGCCAGGTGGCCCGTATTTTTACTTATCTTACTTAGCTTAGCCTTGGTTTAAATTTTGACTATATTGGTTCAACTTGGTTCAATATGACTTGGCGACTTGGCTTGGTTTGGTTGATTTTGGGTTGAGATGAGAGGGGTTGCTATATAAGTCAACTCCTTCTCTCTCCTCCATTATTTTGCATTTACTTCTTCATCTTCTTCATTTACTCCTCCCACCTACCAAGCCTAGGCAAGTGCAACTTGCTTCATGATGGATCTCAAGTTTTATTGTTCCATTCTCTTCCTTACTTGATTCTAAGCCTCTTTAGAACTTGACATTTTTGGGTTTGATGGATAGATTCTTGTAGATCTAAGTTTGCAATTTTTTGGTTTTTTTTTGATCTATAAAACTTGTTTATTTTCAAAATCTAATGGTTTCACGTTGTAGGAAATTCAATTCTACCTAATTTTGGCTTTTGAACTGCCTGATTTCGACTTCGTAAGAGAAAGTTATGCCATTTTTGAGTTTATGGGTTCCCCACACCTTTTGGTGCTGTCGGGACGATGAACAGTGCCGCGCGCAGTGTGTTTCGCGCGCGTTGCGAGCAACGTGCACCGTGGGCAATTTTGCCCGTACGTAATACGTAACTTGCACGCCGCACGCCCGCGCACTTCTCTGCCACGCGCCCGTGCGCCGCGGTTGCGCGCAACGTGCGCCATGGACGATTTTTCCCGCGTGCAATGCACAACTACGTGTCGCACGCCCGCGCACTTCTCTGCCATGCGCGCGCTCTGTGCTTGCGCGCAACGTGCGCCGTGGGCGATTTTTCCCGTGCGCAATGCGCGTCGCGCTCCCGCGCACTTCTTTGTCGCGCGCCGCACGCCGTGCTGCGTGCGTGCAACATGTGCCGTGAGCGATTTTGCCCACACGCAATACGCAACTTGCGCGCCTTACGCCCGCGCGCCGTACTTGCGCGCAACATGCGCCGTGGGCGATTTTGCCCGCGCAACTTGCGTGCAAGTCACTCCAAATGACTTTTTTGCTTCTTTGAGCTGTTTTGTAGCTAAAATCTTGAAAAACTCAAAACATAAAAGTTGTAGATCTTTTCCTTGGCTTCAACAATATGTTATTAGTTATTTTATGCAAGTTTCTCTCATTCATGATAATGTAAGGATAGAACATGATAGTGGCCAGTTAAAGCGCACTCTTCACAAGAATCAAGTAACATGATAATTCTTGATAGTGATCCATCGTGGTGCACTCTTGACAAGTAACTTGACATAATAATTCTTGATGATGGTCCATTGTGACACACTCTTGACTTGATAAAGTAAACCTATATGATAATCTCGATATGTTGTTGTGACGACTATCTTGACTTGCTAAGTAAATTTTGTCTTGACACCGTGGGTGTTTGTGCTTGTATAAGCTATATGTCTTTCCATCATGTCTAGGATATGAATTCCTGATTTCTACGGTCAGGGATTCATACTGAATCTGACTAGGATAATGACTAGAGTGATCAAGTAGTTCATGAAGAGATTTCCCAGCTACATGCAGTCCCGTTATCTGGGCGCTTTTAATTGGACTTGTAGCCTGCCGTCGAGTAGGGCACATTTCCAGCACACTGTCAAGTGTTGCACCTCTAAGTCACCTAATCCAACTCTCTCAACTTGTGACCGGATAACCTGGATTAAGACTGCAGGGCTTGTGGCTGTTGGAACATCTCGATGTATTTTGTTAGTAACTAGGCTTGTGATAACCTTAGTTAGTTAAAGTATCAAGCCGTACTCTTTTCTTGGCCGTGAATGATGGATGGAGTCCTATCTTGTCTAGTCTTGCCTAGATCCAGTACATGGCTATCTCAGGTCATGCTTGTTTATGCTTTACTTTATCGATAATTGGTTAGAGACTAAGTTCTGTTCAGGAGAAGGGTTACAACTCCGGTCCTTGTTTGGTTTACGGGTTGTAACTTGGTTACCGGAATAGTCCATTAGTCTTATCGTTTATCATCCTGCTTTCTATAACTCATGTATTTCGTCATCCTTTATGTATCATATGCTAATATGCTGGTTTTAGTTCTTAAGTGAAGCCTCCCTTGTGGCACTTGCTCTTTCTGGGGTCTGACCCAGCTGGTTTTGTATGGCCAGATTTCGGAGTAGCTCCCAAGGATCTCCCTACCTTCCAGCTAGATGGTGACCACTAGGCACAACCCTGGCAATGAGTGGGTTCTTATTTTGCTCCCCACTTCCTTGTAAAAAATATTCTTTTGAGGTGTTTAGCCGCCGAGCAAGTGTTAGCTCGTTTACAACTTTACTTATTGTCTGCCTACGGGCTGTAACATGATTGACAAATCCTAGGGTTGATCATGTATGACTGAAACTCTTGCTAGTCTTCACGTTTTGTATGACTAGCTTCATGATCATCTGAATATGTAATGTTTGGGATGCCTTACTTTGTATGTCTGATGATCTAACATCTTATAACATTAACTTACTTGTTTGAGATTGAGACACTAGGCTTGTTCATGACCATAAGAGACTGATGGCTTGTAGTAAACCCTCATACATCTAGACAGCCGTGATCGTACTGCGAGGTGGTATTCACTTCAATGTACGTAGCTGGCTGTGTCTGTCCCCCGCTCTCCAGTATTCTGGTTCTAGGGCGTGACAGAAGACCACCACGAACTTGTCAAGGTATGGATGGAATACCTTATTCATCAAGTTCATGAATACCGTCGAGCATTAGTCAACCGAAACGGCATGACGGTAAACTCATACTGGCCATAACGGGTACGAAAAACAGTCTTCGGAATGTCATTCCGCTTCACCTTCAGCTGATGGTACCCAGATCGCAAGTATCTTCGAGAACACCCTCGCACACTCAACTGATCAAACAAGTCATCAATCCTAGGCAAAGGATACATGTTCATGATAGTGAGGTTATTGAGTGCTCGGTAGTTGATACACATCTGTATCGTACCATCCTTCTTCGGACAAACAGGACTGGCGCACCCCAAGGCGAAGAACTGGATCTGATAAAGCCCTTGTCCTGCAGCTCGTCGACTTGCTTCTTCAGCTCCACCAACTCGCTGTTGTTGACTCGATAGACATGCTGAGAAATAGGCTCAGCGTCCGACATCAAGTCTATCGAGAACTCAACATCTCTGTCCGACGGCATCTCCGACAATTCCTCGAGAAATACATCCAAGAACTCTGCAATAAATGGATGCGGCAACTCCTTCTCCGCCAACAAGGCTCCACAGAATCCATCTCCCGGATCCGCTGCTCCTCTGACAAACTGAAACTTTGGCTC
>JANAVB010002182.1:0-40634 GCA_029216955.1 Iris pallida | reverse complement strand
CTGTCACATTTTGACTCCAAGACAGCCCCAAATCTGTCCCCCATTACCCACCTTGCTGTCCCATGTGGTCCTCAAATTTTAGTCCTAACCATCAAATGCCTCCCACATTTGTCCCACTATTTCAGTCCATGCATTACCTATTATGTGTGTGTGAGAGCCTAAGTGAGGGTGTCTAGTAGCCTATAGTTTAGCCTATGTGCAAACTAATAGGAAACCTATAGGAAGCCTATGAGTGGTGAGATATATGAGTTGTATTTATGTGAGAGTGTTGTGAGGGTAAATTGATGATATGGTTTAGGAATAGGGTAAACCAATACCTCTGTGTCCTAACATAGCCTAGATACCTAGGATACCTATTTTCCTTGGTAGGTAAATCTTAGATAGGTTGATACCTAGCTACCCTAAGAAGTCTAGGCTAGTACCATGGGTATTTGCGGGGTTTCCTTGGGATTGCACAAGGTATCGGGATTTACCTTGGTAGGGTAAATGCTAGTTTTGCCTAGGAATAGGGTACTTGTGTTAGAAGTCTAAGATAGAGTTAGAACTTGATTCCCGTGGTTGGTAATGATCAAATATGGTGCTCATAGACTAGTTTTGACGCCGGTTGACCTTTTTGACCAAAAGTCAACAAAAGTCAACCGAGAGTCAAACTTAGTCTTTAAGCGACCCGATTTGACCAAAACCAAACCAGAGTTGACCAGTTGACTGAAAGTCAACAGTTGGTCAACATTAGACTAGTTTGACCTAGGGTTGACCTAGAGTTGACCAGAGTTGACTTTTTGACCAAAAGTCAACTGTAAGTCAACCTTTGACCCCGATTGACCTAGTTTGACTTGGATTGACTCCCAGTGACCTAGTGTGACCTAGTATGAACCAGTATGACCTAGTATGACTCAGTTTGACCTAGATTGACCTAGTTTTGACTTAGACTTGCATTCATGACTTATATTAATTTCCTTTCTCAGTATTAAGCCCTGTTTGACTCATAGTATCTTATTTTAGATCCGTGATCACTCTGAGCGTCTGTTCACCCTATCAGCTCAGGACCACAGACAAGTATATTCACTGATAGTTTTCATTGTCTTGATATCTACTATATCCGATTCAGTCGTAGTGTTTTACATGATTCCTGACACGACGTTTCACGGACTAGTATACGTCGGATCCTGTCATGAGATGTTATTCCTAGACTCCCTTGGTATATGAGTATGCGATATTCCTGTGTTCATGTACTTATATAGACACTGATTTGGGAGTGGGCTGGCCCCCTGCTCTTGAACCCCGTGTCATGACGTGCCATGTACGGATCCGTGATACTATTCGGGGATGGGGGAATTATTAGGGGTTATGTGATCAAAGCCTTCCTGTAACTATATTTTGCTAACGCCACCCTCACCTCACGTAGGGTGTAGCAGACACCCTATTACCAGTTATCCAGGTTGGATGGCATGACTCTCCGTTGAGTACACCGCGAATTGCCGGGCCAAGTGGATAACCATCTCTTGCTTCCCTAGCCGATCATATATCGCTCTAATAGTTCAAATCACTTTTACATTTATTTAGCGTATCTTATATTTCCAGTTCACCTTTACTTACTGTACTTTCACCATGCTATGATTCATTTCTCATATGCTCTGTCTGTCTTTTATACTGTACCATGATTTGAGACCAAGTTCTATTTGGAAGAAGGGTTACAACTCCGATCCTTGTTTGGTTCAAGGGTTGTAACTCGGCTTTCAAACGGTTCCCAAGTCGCCTATATCTTTTGTCTTGTATTTCATTATTGCTGTCTCTTATAGTATTTCTCAATTCATATGGAACTGCTGTTGGTGTTTGTACTTGCCCATTTTCCTGACAGGATACCGTTGACAAATTTTACAGATGACTCTGAGGCTGATTGCCCGACTTACTATGGGGTTGAGTCTGATGGACTAGATTTAGACCGTGGCTTGTTGGTAGAGCCACTAGACTTTGCTCACCCTGAGTAGCATAGTTTAGTTAGGTTTGCCTGGCCTGCGAGCCAGCTAGTACATTTCAGTTTGTAGTATCTTTATACATATATTCTCTGAGACTTTGATGTTTATGTTTAGCTCTGACTTATGGATTTTGGAACTCGTTTCCTGTTTTATCTATCATATCTCTTTTACATGCTATCTACCTTAGTTTTGATATATGTGATTGAGACTGTATTGCTATGTCACCTCCATTCGGAGTGTATATACTATACAGGTACATTTATCTGTTTTAGTTGTAGTATTTACAGACCCTATATACAGCGTTCTACCGCCGATACTGCGGCGTAGGCTGGACGTAACCACGTGCTCGTGCCCCTCTTCAGGGTGCGGGTCGTGACACCGCAACCTTCCGGACAACTGCATCCATTCCTTCGACGGCTTCAAACACATATTCCTGGAAAGGTTCTACGAAGTGGGGCATGATGTGACAACTCTCATGGACGTCGTTCAGGGAGAAATAGAGCTGACGAGAAACTATATCGAGCGATTTTGCCAAACCGCGATGAGATTACCCTAAGGCAATCCTGAAAGCTCCTTGATCATATTCTGCCAAAAGAAGTTGCTCCCTGCAATCAGCCTCTGGATGGGCAAAGATCAATTCAGAGATTGGACGACTTTCATCATAAGCGCTACTAATGCGGAGGCAAAATTAAAAAAGGCTCGATAGCTGGGATTACACATCCCAGATGGAGAGGACAAAGGCAAACGTTCCGGTACTACCTCTAATAACAACAACAGTGACAGCACCACCAATAACAGGGACACCAAAGACAAACAGGCCATGGTCGCTGGTACGACCAAAAAGCCTGAACAAAAGCAAGCAGAAGCTCCGAAGCCAAGGAGATGACATACTCTTTTGAAGATAGCCATGTCAAGCCTATCTTCAATATGCTCCTGAAGGTGGGTAGGATCTGACTTCGTGATGTAGAGCGTGAGCCTCAACCAGCGGAGATCGAGGATCTGAAGTATTGTCACTTCTACCGCTATGTCCACCACCCTACGCAGGAGTGCTTCACATTAAAGCGGTACATCCAGAACCTCATCAACTCTAATGCTCTGTCGCTGGATTTCGAAGAGGTTACCGTGGCTGCAAACATGGTATCCATTCTGTTCGGCAACTTTTCTCCAACAAAAACTCAAAATGGGGTAGTACCTGTTCCCCGGGCAACGTTGGAGGTTACTAACCTTCTACCTGTACGGGACCAGGAGACTGGATTGGTGCCTCTCACCACGTCACGAGGAGAGGTCATGTGGGTCCACCCGAACTTAGTGCCCGAAGTTACCCAGGCGGTGCCATCCTCAAATAGCAAAAAGAAGGACAGGAAGTCCAGATCTTGCCAAACAATCTCGGCCGAAGCTGAGGAGGCGGTTGTCACCCCCATTTCCTGTATTTCGTATTTATGCTCGTATTTGATTCTGGCACGTATTTTAATTTCTCGACTTGCGGATTTTGGTTTCTCGTAAATGGGTTTGGACCATGGCTTGGTTTTATTTTATAGAATTGGTTTGGTTTGATTAGGTTTGGTTTAACATGAATGAAACACCTTAACCTACACTCCTCCCTCAACACACCACAACTCCCCCACTTTATAACACCACCTACTTTTCTCTCTCCTCTTTATTCTCTCATTTATTTCTTACAAACTTCTTCTCCTTCCTTCTTCCACACAACTCCCCAACCAATAGGCAAGTGCACCTTGCCAACAAATAAGCACCCAATTTTATTTGTCCATTTGATAGATTAGGACATGTAGATCAACATTAGAACTTGGAATTTTGTGATTTGGAGCTTTCATTCTTCTAGATCTAGGTTTTAACCATTTTCGGAAATCCTTGGTTTTGATCTATTAAACTTTGATTTTTGCTTGTTTTGATACTTCCATATGGAAGAGAATTCAATTTTACTCAAGTTAGAACTTTGAAAATCTAGATTTGGTTTTGATTTGACAAAAATATGAAGAATTGAAGTTCTTGGTATTTTTGGACTTGCTCTCGGCCAGGAAGAACAGCCCCCTGCCTTGCGCTTTTTAGCGCATGGCCGATTGCGCACCCCTGGCCTGTGATCTTTAGCGCATGGCCGTTTGCGCAGTCACATGGCCAGCACTTTGCGCTGCGCTGGACTGCGCTGGCGCAAGCTAGCCATGCGCAATCCAGCCATGCGCAAAGTAACCCCTGCGCAATTTACTTCTGCGCAAACCGCTCCTGCGTAATTCACTTCTGCGTAACCTACCCTTGCGCAAGGTAACCCCTGCGCAGTCTACCCTTGCGGAAGGTAACCCTTGCGCAAGACAACTCTTGCGCAGCTCTTCCATGCGCAGTGCACACCCTGCGCAGACCTACCCCTGACCCCCTTGCACAACCTACTTGTCTATGATGAATTTGTTATTTCTTGATCTTGGCTCTTCTATAGTCCTATTTTATATTAGTATTTTATTAGGCATGCGCAGTGCACACCCTTTTGGCATGAACTTGATTTTGCTTAATATGTTTGGAATAACTATTGTACACAGCATGGTATGACAAGGAACTAGTATAACATGACAGTGACCCGTAGTGGTGCACTCCTGACACGACCAACCTGACTTGATAGTGGCCCGTCGTGGCGCACCCCTGACAAGTACCCTGACATAATTTACCTTGATAACTTGATAGTGGCCCGTGGCGCCGCACTCTTGACTTGACTTGACTTGATAACTTGACTTGACTTGACTTGCCTTGACACCGTGGGTATTCCTGCTTGCTTGTTTGCACAATCCACTTGTCTTGTCTTGCATCATGTCTAGGACGTGACTTCCTGGGTACCACGGCCAGGGACTCGCGCTAAATTAGATTAGGCTAATTATTAGATCAAACTAGAACATGGAGAATTCCCAGTCACAGGCAATCTCGTTATCTGGACGCTTTAATGGACTTGTAGCTTGCCGACGAGTAGAGCACATTTCCAGCACACTGTCATGTGTTGCACCCTCTAAGTCACCTAAGGGTACATTTGTCTCCCGGGCGATGTACCCAACTATAACTCTCAACCCGCGGAAGGATAACTGGATAGTCTGCAGGGCTTGGGACTGGGAGTTTCTCACTTGCATCTTGTTAGTAATTAGGCTTGTGATAACCCTAGTTAGTTAAAGTAGTAAGCCGTAGTACTTGCTTGGCCGATTGTGAATGAATGGTGTCCAGCCCTGTCTAAGTCTTGTCTAGCCTTGTACCTGGAACTCTTGATCATGATTGTTTTACTTATCTCTAACGATAAATGGGTAGAGACAGTGAGCTATTCAGGCGAAGGGGTACAATCCCGGTCCTTGTTTGGTTTAAGGATTGTAACCTGGCTCCCGGAATGGTTCCACGTCCCTAGTCGTTTATCGCCCTGTGTACTTTTACTACATGTACTTCTTTTATTCTTTATGTTCTGATATGCTGGCTTTTGTTCTTATTTGTGGCCTCCTTTGTGGCACTTGCTCTTTCTGGGGTTTGACCCAGCTGGTTTTATATGGCCAGATTTCGGAGCAGCTCCCGAGGATCTACCCAGCTTCCAGCCCAATGGTGAACACTAGACGGAACCCGGGCTACGAGTGGGTTTTCCCTTTTTGTTTCACCCACTTATATGTAAATTTATTCTTTTGAGGCATTTAGCCGACGAGCACCTGTTAGCTCGATGCACATTTACTTACTGTCTGCCTACGGGCTGTAAACATGATTAACAAATCCTAGGGTTGATCATGTATGACTGAACTCTTGCTAGTCCTATCATTTTGTATGACTAGCTTCATGATCATCCAATATGTAATATTTGGGACGTCTTATATATATATATATTTGATGCTCTAATATCTTGTAACTCTGTTAATTGCTTGAGATTGAGACAATAGGCTTGACCTTAAGAGACTGCTGGCTTGTAGTAAACCCTCATATCTAGACAGCCGTGATCGTATAGTTGAGATGTATTCTATTTTAATATACGTAGCTGGCTATGTCTGCCCCCGCTCTCCAGTATTCTGGTTCTGGGGCGTGACAGCGGTGGCCGTTGTTACCCGGTCTGGCGCACAATTCCAGCCTACTCTGGGTAATTCAGTCGAGGACCCTCAGTCGATAACGCTGCCTGCTACTGATGTTCCGGGACTATCTCAGCCTCCACCGGCAGACAGATCCAAGTCGAAGGAAACCCGCTTTGACAGGCCACTCCGTAAGAACGCATCTCAGGGGCTGGAGAGACCTTACAACTTTGACATACTAGCACAACTGGCTAATACGCCAGCAAAGTTGTTATTATACGAGCTCCTAAGACTTTCTAAGGATATTTACGTCGTATTGAGCGAAGCACTCCAGAATGCTGACGCCTACTTAGCTCAGGTCAAGCATATAGGGGAAGACTCGTCAGCAGATCTCCAGGACAGCAATTGTGCAGATGTAATGCCCAACATCATATTCACTCCATATGATATGTTAATCAAAACCAATGGTCAATCGACTTCGAAGGTCTAGCCAAGAGCCAAAACCCATCATAGAGCCGATGGTGATCCGATTGCCGAAATCCAATCAACGGCGAACGGAAGATGCAAGGTCCTCTGTGGAGCCGATGGTGATCTGGTTGTCGAAATCCAAACAAAAGCAAATGGAAGATGCAAAGTCCTCTGTCGAGCCGATGGTTATCCGTCTCCCTAAGACAAGCCGGCAGCCAAATGTTAATCCGAGGCCCTCAAAAAAGCCGATGCCACAAGCATAACCCTTGGTGGTCAAGCTACCTGAGACGTCGCCCCAGCCTCCAGTCACGCAGGGGGTAGTAGAAGAGGAGCTAAAACTTGCAAAATATCTTGTTGCACATGTTGATAGTCCCTCTGCTGATGATGTAATTCCTCTTGACAAGATACATTATTTCATCAAAAAAAGGTTGTCGTTGAACTATCCTGAGTGCAATAAGCTTAATCTGAAGTATGCTATAGAGCACGGTCTGGACATTAACCTGCACACACAGGTGACAATCGTCTATACCGTAAACCGACTTACTTCCATTAGAGGTGCCTACTTCCTAGTCTCAGGCTGAAGAAAAGACGATCATACAATCATCTTCGGCCGAAAAGAAGGTCCTCAACCTTTCATGCCAGAAGAGTTCGATCTCGAACCCGACACTGGAAGATTGCCGCGCTACTTATATAGTTCCCAAGCCAAGTACCTCATGCAAAAGTAGGGGTACGATCAAAAAACTACCCCAGGCCTGAACTACGGCAACGGCCCGCGATCACCTCTGCAGTTGTCAGTCCCGGCTGGAAAACCTCAGGATTATTACAGCAAATCCAGGCATGGTCTAGGTTATGTTACACCAGCAACAACGCCCGAGAGCTCCAACAAGAAATACGAGTGGCATTCTCACTCGTCCGAATCACCCACTTACGATTCTGATGATAGCATTGGGGATATATTCAGACAAACACTGTCTGTCAATATGGCATCTGCCGACATTCAAGAAGAAGATGAAGAGCTGCCCGAATCCATTGAATTGGAGCCATGGGTCCAATAGCTGGATGAACAATAGGAGAAGCACTTTGAACTACAAGACCCTCCCACTGAAGATGAGGTCATACAAGTTGACCTCGGCGATGGATCCTGTCACGCCCCAGAACCAGAATATTGGAGGACGGAGGACAGATACAGCCAGCTACGTACATTGAAGTGTAACCCACCTTGATGTACGGTCACGGCTGTCTAGATACATGAGGGTTTTACTACAAGCCAACAGTCTCTTATGGTCAATAATAAGCCTAGTGTCTCAATCTCAAGCAAGCAAGTAAGTGTAACAAGATGGTAGATCATCAGACATACAAAGTAAGACGTCCCATACATTACATATTCAGATGATCATGAAGCTAGTCATACAAAATGCGGAGACTAGCAAGAGTTTAAGTCATACATGATCAACCCTAGGATTTGTCAATCATGTTACAGCCCTTAGGCAGACAGAAATATAAATTTAACACGAGCTAACACTAGCTCGACGGCTAAACGCCTCAAAAGAATAATTTACAATAGAGTGGAAGAACAAAATAAAACCCACTCGTTGTCAGGGTTGCACCTAGTGTTCACCATCTGGCTGGAAGGCTGGAAGATCCTCGGGTGCTACTCCGAAATCTGGCCATATAAAACCAGCTGGGTCAGACCCCAGAAAGAGCAAGTGCCACAAGGGAGGCTTCACTTAAGAACTAAAACCAGCATATTAGCACACAAGACATAAAGGATAATAAAATACATGTGTTAGAGAAAAATAAGATGATAAACGATAAGATGACTAAGGGACCATTCCGGTAGCCAAGTTACAACCCGTAAACCAAACAAGGACCGGGGTTGTAACCCTTCACCTGAACAGAGCTTAGTCTCCCACCAATTATCGACAAGAGTAAAGCATAAACAAGCATGTGCTGAAATAATTATAGGCTGGCATTGCTTAGACAAGACTAGACTGGACTACATCCATCAATCATGGCCAAGCAAAGAGTACGGCTTGATACTTTAACTAGCTAGGGTTATCACAAGCCTAGTTAATAGAAAGATGCAATGAGATGTTCCAGCAGTCACAGGCCCTGCAGCTATCTAGGTTATCCAGGCAAGGTTGATTACCAATGTTATCCAGAATTATTAGATGGCTTAGAGTGCAATACATAACAGTGTGCCTTGTACTTGTTTCATGAGTGTGTCCCACATGACGGTGGACTGGAAATGTGCCCTACTCGACGGTAGGCTACAAGGCCATCAGGTGTGGCTGGGATAACGGGATCGCCTGTAACTGGGGAAATCTCCCTTAGAATGAACTACTTGATCAATCTAGCCATTAACCTTAGTCAGATTCAGTATGAATCCCTGACCGTAGTAACCAGGGACTCATGTCCTAGACATGATACAAGACGAGACTAGACTAGTAGCTTGTACAAAAAAGTTTCAAGCAAGCACCCACGGTGTCAAGACGAGAATTTACTTAGCAGGTCGAGATAGCCGTCGCAACGATGTTCAAGGTTACATGTCATATTTACTTGTCAAGAGTGCGCCGCAATGGACCACTATCATGTACTGGCCTGTCATGTTCTTGTCTGCAGTACGCCACGACGGGCCACTGTCATATACTAGCCTGTCATGTTCTTGTCTGGAGTGCGCCACGACGGGCCACTGTCATGTTATTACCATGTTCATGTTCATGTATCATGCCGTGTTCACATATCATGTCGTGTACAGATTATTATGTCAATATTTCTTGTCAAGGGTGCGCCACAACGGCCACCATCAAGTTCTATCATTCCATTAATATGTCATGCTCACATCGTGTTCATGTTGAGTTCATATCGAAAAGGCGTAAGGATATAAAATGGGTGCAAAAATCAAGAAAGGGGAACCTGGGGACATCATGCGCCCAAGGGGGTGCATGCGCCCACACATGGGTCCTAGGACTATGTGCCCAAAGGGAAAGGGGCAAGTCAGAATGCACTACAAGTCTCATGGCCATGTGTGCCCAAGTCAGGGAGCCATGCACCCATAGGGGAGGGGTAAGTCAAAGCAACATGCACTTAGGCATGGGGGTGGTCAAGGCAGCATGCGCCCATAGTCGTATGCGCCCAAGAGGTTGGGAGTCTGGGATACATGTGCCTAAGAGGAGGCATGCGCCCAGGGCTATGCGCCTACATAAGCATAAAAATGCCATGAAGGTTTACAAGTCAGGAGCTTATGCACCATCCAATGAAGGCCATGCGCCCAAAGGGCATGTGCCCATGGGGATGTCTATGTGCCCACATGTGGTCTTATGTGCCCACATGATTTGGCTATGCGCCCACAGGTTTTACTTCATAGTGTGCAAACACTGTTCATCATCTTCTCCAAGTCTTGGCCGAGAGCACAAGTCTTGGAACCCAAGATCTTCAAATGATCATAACTCGGTCAAAACACAATAAAATCTGAATTTTCAAAGGTCTAAGTTGTGTAAAATCAAATTCTCTACTACATGGAACTCTTAGTTTTCAAAAACAAGGTGGTTTACTAGATCAAAACCCAAGAAAACTCCAAAATGGTGCAAAGTTAGATCTACACAAATATATACATGAAAATGCAAAATGACAAGGACTAAAGTAGCTTAGAATGTTGCATAGAAGAGATTAGAAGAATAAAATGGAGGGTTCCTTCATGAAGCAAGTTGTACTTGCCTAGGATTTTTCTTTGGTGGGTGGGAGAAGTAAATGAAGAAGAAGAAGAAATAATAGAGGAGATAGAAGGTTGGTGGCTTTTAAATGGGGGGGGTTAACATGTTGAACCATGGGAAAATAAACCAAGCCAAACCACAATGAACCAAGTCAAACCATGACTTGCCATGATGAACCTAAGCAAGATTAAACCAATGCTAGCTAGCAAGGCAAGATAAGTAAAAAATACGGGTCAAGATTTCCGTACACGTATACTGGAAATACGTATAACGGAAAACGGGAGTGACAACTCTACCCACCTTAAAAGAATTCCGTTATCGAAATTTTAATCAAGAGGCTAGAGATGTCGGGACAAGCTATACTAATCACAAGCAATATATGACTAAGTAATCAATCATTCATGCAAGCAAGAAATTAAAGCAAAAGGCATAAGAAAGACATTATACCTTATGAGTAAAACGGGTCGGAATATCGCGATCGGATATCATCCTCACGCTCCCACGTTGACTCACCCGAAGAGTGATGACCCCAAGCAACACGGACTAAACTGATAGTCTTGTTCTTGAGTATCTTCTCTCTTTGGTCCAATATGGACACGGGTCTCTCCTCATACGAAAGGTTGGTACCAATAACCAATTTTGAATGATCAAGGATATGACTCGGGTCCGGGATATACCATCGCAATTGGGATACATGGAACACGTTATGCACCTCACGTAACGACGGCGGAAGAGCGAGACGATAGGACACATCACCTACTCGCTCAAGGATATCAAACGGCCCTATATACCTAGGACTAAGCTTTCCCCGTATGCCAAAAGAAATGACGCCACGGGTAGGAGAGATCCTAAGGAATACGTGGTCGCCGATAGAAAACTCAAGGGGACGCCGCTGAGAATCTGCCCAATGACGATGACGATCTTGCGCAACTCGAAGATGATCTCTGAATCGTCTGACTACCTCAATAGTCTGTGAAATCATTTTAGGACCAAGCATCTGCCTCCCCCCTGCATCATCCTAGGCTAAAGGAGATCTGCACTTTCTGCCATACAATGCCTCGAAAGGTGCCATCTGAATACTGGCCTGGAAACTGTTGTTGTACGAGAACTCCACTAGGTGCAAGTGATCTTTCCATGAACCACCGAAGTCAAGTATACATGATCTTAACATATCTTCAAGAGTTTGAATTGTGCGTTCGGACTAACCATCTATCTGCGGATGATAGGCTGAACTGAAATTGAGACGAGTCCCCAAACTCTCTTGAAGACTCCGCCAAAAGTGAGATGTATATCTTGAGTCTCTGTTTGATATGATACTAACTGGCACTCCATACAATCTGACTATCTGTCTGAGGTACATCTCTGCTAGCTGATCCGTTGACTGGCCAATTCTGAAAAGAAGAAAATGAGCTACCTTCGTAAGACGATCAACTATAACCCAAATAGCATCTCTTCCAACTGGGGATTTAGGTAACCCAGTTACAAAATCTATGGTAATGTGCTCCCATTTCTATTCTGGGATTGATAAAGGTTGAAAAAGTCCAACCGGTCTCTGATGTTCAGCTTTAACTTGTTGGCAAACTAAACAACGAGAGACAAACCGAGCTATCTTCCTCTTTATGCCATTCCACCAGAAATACTGACGGATATCTCGGTACATCTTAAAGCCACCAAGATGAATAGAATATTGAGAACTGTGAGCCTCTGCCATGATCTCCTGTCTGATATCACCACTGGATACACAAAGACGCTTTCTATATCGAAGTGTACCATCCTCATGAATGCATAACTCTAGTCTTCGTCCTGCTACACATTCTGCTCTGAGCCGTCGAAGTTTAGAATCTGCTGATTAAGCTAACTTAATCCTCTCAACTATGCTAGACTGAACTTTTATGCTGGCCATCAATGCCACATTGGTAGGAAGAACAACTTCAATACCCATATTCTGAAGATCCGTTAACAACTCTGGCTGTGCTGTTAGAAAATAAACTCCAGCTCTTCTGCTCAATGCATCTGCAACAACGTTGGCCTTCCCAGGATGAAACTGCAGGTTGATGTCATAATCCACAAGCAGCTCTAGCCATCTCCTCTGACGCATATTGAGATCCTTCTGAGTAAACACATACTTAAGAATCATGTTGTCGATGAAAATCTCCACTTGATCTCCAAACAGGTAATGCCTCCACCGTTTCAATGCAAAAACTACTGCTGCTAACTCCAGGTCATGGGTTGGATAATTTCTCTCATGATCACGAAGTTGTCATAATGCATAAGCTACAACATTCCCATGCTGCATCAAGACACATCCTAATCCCTTGTCGGATGCGTCGCAATAAACTGAAAATCCTCCAGTCCCATTTGGAAGCGTGAAAATGGGTGTCGTCATCAATCTTTGCTTTAACTTCTCAAATGAACTCTGATACTCTGTTGTCCAAGCAAACTGCACATCCTTGCGGGTCAACTGAGTCATGGGTGCTGAAATCCTGGCAAAGTCTGATACAAACCGCCGGTAATAGCCGACCAATCCAAGGAAATTTTGAACTTCTGTAACGGTGCTAGGAACTGGCCATGTCTCTATAGCCCAATCTTCTGGGGGTCCACTTCTACTCCACCTCTGGTGATGATATACCCTAGGTACAAAATACGATCAAGCCAGAACTCACATTTACTAAACTTCGCGTACAACTGGTGCTCTCTGAGAATCTGAAGAACTACACGAAGATGCTGCTCATGCTCCGCTTCACTCTTGCTATAGACCAAGATATCGTCTATGAACACTATCACAAACTGATCCAAATTGGGCATGAAGATACGATTCATGAGGTCCATGAATACGACTGGCGCATTGGTCGCTCCAAATGACATAATAAGGAACTCCCAATGTCCATATCTTGATCTGAATGCTGTCTTCGGGATGTCTCACTCTTTAACTCTGATCTGATGGTACCCCGATCGTAAGTCAATCTTCGAGAATACTGCCGCTCCCCTGAGCTGATCAAACAAATCATCTATCCTTAGTAGAGGATATATGTTCTTAATTGTTACAGAGTTAAGATACGATAATCAACACATAATCTTGACCTACCATCATTCTTCTTCACAAGAAGCATCGGGGCTCCCCAAGGTGATCCACTAGCACGAATGAATCCCTTGGTTCTGAGTTCTTCAATCATCTTGTACAGGATCTCCAACTCTGATGGTGCCATTCTGTAGACTCTATCTGAAACTGGTGCCGTCCCTGGAATCAAGTCGATAGTGAACTCTATCTCTCTCTCCGGTGGCATACCTGGAAGCTCTCCGGGAAACAATCAGAAAACTCTTCTACTACTCTGGGAAACTGAATTGCTTCTGCTGCTGCCATCTGCAATACTAGAGGAGAAGGTTCTACTTCGCCCTTGGAAAATAAAAACTCTGGTTCGCCTGGAATACCAAAAATAATCCTTCCAATATGGCAGTCTATTCTTGCGTACTGATCCTTCAGCCAATCCATCCCTAGGACCACATAATAATCGGCCATCGAAAATTCTATCAACCTAGCGGAGAACTCTCTACCGCTAATAAAGATTCACACGAGGAAAGGACTCTATCTACTCCCACAAGACCATTACCGGTAAGTATATTGAGCCTCACTGATAATGACTCGGGCTCCAGTCCGATCCGTGTTACGAATCATGCAGACATGAATGAATGCGATGCTCCCGAATCAAATAATACTGATACAAGAAAAGAGTTGACGAGAATGGTACCTGCCCCTACCTCACCTGATGCCAATTCCTCCTCCATGGTCAAAGCCATCGCTTGACCTTGTCCTCTTAGTTCTGAGCTTGGGCCTGGGCATACTGCTGTGGCTTTTGCTGGAAAGCTTGGGCCTGAGACGGCAAGGGCCTCGAAAACTAGTGCTGCTGCTGAACTGGAGTCGGTCCCCTAACCGATGGACTGGTTAGGGTTGATGATGAACTAGCCCTATGCGAACAGGACCCTATCATGTGATCCGATGTCCCACAAGCCAAGCACAATCCTTGTGCTCTGCGACACTCTGAAACAACATGACCGAGCTTCCCACAATGAGAGCAGCCCATTACGGAAGACTGCTTCTGCTTCTGCTGTTGAGGGTACGTCGCGGTTGAATGGTGAACCGACGAAATTGAGGCTGCCCGCCTCGAAGTTCCTATATTCAAAGCCTTAGCTGCCGGGGCTGGAGTTGATGAATGGGATATTTGCCTATGGAACCTCTTCCGACCTCCGGTTCAGTCCACTATCCTCTGAGAAGTATACTCATGCCTCTTCGCTGCTCGCAAGACGACATCAAATTTCTGGTGCTCGAACTGCTCCACAGCTAGAATAATCTCTAGGTGGAGTCCCTGCTGGAACCGCTGGGCTCGGTCCAATTCGGTCGCCACTAAGGTGGGAGCAAACCGACTTAGTCTTGAAAACTCGGCCGCATAACCGTCGACCGTCCTGCTCATCTGCCTCAAATTGGTGAACCTCGTCTGTAGGTCGTACCGAGCTACAGCATCGAAGTACTTGATCTAAAACTTTTCACTGAATACCGCCTATGGAACATGCGTCACCAATCCAACTGCTAACATCGCCCACCAGGTACGGGCTAAGTCTAATAACTGCAGGCGCACAACGGCCACCTTCTCTCCTTCGGGAATCCTAGCTGCCTCTAGGATAAATTCTATGTCCTGAAGCCAGGCATCAGCAGTGATAGCATCTTCACTGCCATCAAAGAAAGGAGGGTTCAGACGCTTGAAGCTGTTGGCCGCGTTGTTCCCTTGGTAACCAACTCTGCCTATGGCCTCTTGTACTGTCTGGTATAGGGCATCGCCCCGACGATCTTGAGATGCAGGTAATTCCCTGATGAGTCCCACCAGGGTTCCATTGTCAGGCTCTACAGGCTGGACTGGCTGAACTGGTGGCTCTTGACCCCCGGTAGGCATGACTCTAGAGGCTACCCCTGAATGCTGGGCTTGGTCTCCAGGTTGCTGCTGGTTCACTGGAGGTGCTCCGCCTTGCCGATCGGTAGGACCAGGAACAATGCCGCTGAAGAAAGACATGGGGAACAATAAGGAAGGACCATGATAGATCAAGGATATAAGCATGTGATCAGATCAAGATTTTGGAAAGATTAGACACGAGTAGAGATCAAGGACGAGTGCTGATTGAGACATCTATTCAGTGAAACCCTTACATATCTTGATTTATAAGACCTGCATGGGCCACCACTTAAACCGTGTTATGCCCTAGAACCAGAATACTGGAGAGCGGGGGACAGACACAGCCAGCTACGTACATTGAAGTGTAACCCACCTTGATGTACGGTCACGGCTGTCTAGATACATTAGGGTTTTACTACAAGCCAACAGTCTCTTATGGTCAATAACAAGCCTAGTGTCTCAATCTCAAGCAAGCTAGTAAGTGTAACAAGATGGTAGATCATCAGACATACAAAGTAAGGCATTCCATACATTATATATTCAGATGATCATGAAGCTAGTCATAAAAAATGCAGAGACTGGCAAGAGTTTAAGTCATACATGATCAACCTTAGGATTTGTCAATCATGTTACAGCCCTTAGGCAGACAGGAATGTAAATTTAACACGAGCTAACACTTGCTCGGCGGCTAAACGCCTCAAAAGAATAATTTATAATAGAGTGGGAGAGCAAAATAAAATCCACTCGTTGCCAGGGTTGCGCCTAGTATTCACCATCTGGCTGGAAGGCTGGAAGATCCTCGGGTGCTACTCCAAAATCTAGCCATACAAAACCAGCTGGGTCAGACCCCAGAAAGAGCAAGTACCACAAGGGAGGCTTCACTTAAGAACTAAAACCAGCATATTAGCACATGAGACATAAAGGATAATAAAAGACATGAGTTAAAGAAAAACAAGATGATAAACGATAAGACGACTAAGGGACCATTCCGGTAGCCAAGTTACAACCCGTAAACCAAACAAGGATCGGGGTTGTAACCCTTCACCTGAACAGAGCTTAGTCTCCAACCAATTATCGACAAGAGTAAAGCATGAACAAGCATGTGCTGAAATAATCATAGGCTGGCATTGCTTAGACAATACTAGACTGGACTACATCCATCAATCACGGCCAAGCAAAGAGTACGGCTTGATACTTTAACTAGCTAGGGTTATCACAAGCCTAGTTACTAGCAAGATGCAATGAGATATTCTAGCAGTCACAGGCCCTGCAACTATCCAGGTTATCCAGGCAAGGTTGATTACCAAAGTTATCCAGAATTATTAGATGGCTTAGAGTGCAACACATAACAATGTGCCTTATACTTGTTTCATGAATGTGTCCCACATGACAGTGGACTGGAAATGTGCCCTACTCGACGGCAGGCTACAAGTCCATCAGGTGTGACCGGGATAATGGGATCGCCTGTAACTGGGGAAATCTTCCTTAGAATGAACTACTTGATCAATCTAGTCATTAACCTTAGTCAGATTCAGTATGAATCCCTGACCGTGGTAACCAGGGACTCATGTCCTAGACATGATGCAAGACGAGACTAGACTAGTAGCTTGTACAAAAAAGTTTCAAGCAAGCACCTACGTTGTAAAGACGAGAATTTACTTAGCAAGTTGAGATAGCCGTCGCAACGGCGTTCAAGGTTACATGTCATATTTACTTGTCAAGAGTGCGCCGCAACGGGCCACTATCATGTACTGGCCTGTTATATTCTTGTCTGGAGTGCACCACGACGGGCCACTGTCATGTACTAGCCTGTCATGTTCTTGTCTGGAGTACGCCACGACGGGCCACTGTCATGTTATTACCATGTTCATGTATCATGCCGTGTTCACATATCATGTCGTGTACAGATTATCATGTCAATATTTCTTGTCAAGGGTGCGCCACAACGGCCACCATCAAGTGCTATCATTCCATTAATATGTCATGCTCACATCATGTTCATGTTGAGTTCATATCGAAAAGGCGTAAGGATATAAAATGGGTGCAAAAATCAAGAAAAGGGAACCTGGGGACATCATGCGCCCAAGGGGGTACATGCGCCCACATATGGGTCATAGAGCTATGCGTCCAAAGGGGAAGGAGCAAGTCAAAATGCACTACAAGTCTCATGGCCATGTGCGTCCAAGTCAGGGAGCCATGCAGCCATAGGGGAGGGGCAAGTCAAAGCAACATGCACTTAGGCATGGGGGTGGTCAAGGCAGCATGCGCCCATAGTGGCATACGCCCAAGAGGATGGGAGTCTGGGATATATGCGCCCACGAGGAGGCATGCGCCCAGGGCTATGCGCCTATATAAGCATGAAAATGCCATGAAGGTTTACAAGTCAGGAGCTCATGCACCATCCAATGAAGGCCATGCGCCCAAGGGGATGTCTATGCTCCCACATGTGGTCTTATGCGCCCACAGGATTTGGTTATCCTCCCACAGGTTGCACATTATAGTGTGCAAACACTGTTCATCATCTTCTCCAAGTCTTGGCCGAGCACAAGTCTTGGATCCCATGATCTTCAAATGATCATAACTCGGTCAAAACATAATAAAATCTGAATTTTCAAAGGTCTAGGTTATGTAAAATCAAATTCTCTACCACAGGGAACTCTTAGTTTTCGAAAACAAGGTGCTTTACTAGATCAAAACCCAAGAAAACCCCAAAATGGTGCAAAGTTAGATCTACACAAATATATACATGAAAATGCAAAATGACAAGAACTAAAGTAGCTTAGAATGTTGCATAGAAGAGATTAGAATAATAAAATGGAGGGTTCCTTCATGAAGCAAGTTGCACTTGCCTAGGGTTTTTCTTTGGTGGGTGGGAGAAGTAAATGAAGAAGAAGAAGAAATAATAGAAGAGAGAGAAGGTTGGTGGCTTTTAAATGGGGGAGGTTAACATGTTAAAGCATGGGAAAATAAACCAAGCCAAACCACAATGAACCAAGTCAAACCATGATATGCCATGATGAACCTAAGCAAGATTAAACAAATGCCAGCTAGCAAGGCAAGATAAGTAAAAAATACGGCTCAGGATTTTCGTACACGTATACTGGAAATACGTATAACATAAAACGGGGGTGACAGATCCTTCCCGAAGCTAATCTTCATCAGTAAAAGTATGACGGACGATGAACGGGATTCGCTGTTGCAACTCTCTTCGCTTGGAGCTATGAAGATATGCCAGGGCTAAACCCCGAGATAGTACTTCATAAGCTTAATATTCATCCAGACGCGAAACCAGTCAAACAACATCAACGGCGGTTCCGTCCAGACATCATGAATTCCATCGAAGCGAAAGTAAACAAGCTTATAGCTAGCAGCTTCATCCGCGAGGAGCAGCACCCAGACTAGATAGCTAATATAGTACCCGTCATCAAGAAGAACGGGAAGATCCGAATTTGTATCGACTTCCGTAACCTAAATGCGTCATATCCCAAGGATGAATTCTCTCTTCCGATCACAGACATAATGATCGATAATACGTGTGGCTTCGAGCGCATATCCTTTATGGATAGCTTTTCAGGATACAATTAAATCAAAATGTCTCCTGGCGATGAGAAGCATACGTCATTTCGAACACCGATCGACGTGTATTGTAACACAGTTATGCCCTTCGGCCTAAAGAACGTCGGTGTTCGCCATTCAAAAAACACGAAACTATGTGACAGGGCAGACCATCCATGTTGTCTCACGAGTTAACCCCGTCAGGGTTCTAATGACCAAGCCAGGCGCACTCATTTCTCGTCTAGCCACCTGGGCGATATTGTTGTCCCCCTACGACATGGTTTTCGTTCCACAGAAGGCTGTCAAAGGTCAAGCCTTGGCCGACTTCTAAGCAGCCCATCCAGGCTCAGAAACAGCCAGAATCTATGAAAAAATCCTAGATGAAGTCATTAACTCAAGTATGACTTCACATGGTGTCGTTTGGCGAATGTTCTTCGTTGGTGCTTCAAGAACGGGCCCCAAGGTGATATCGTCGCTGGAGTCGAGATAGTATTAATTTCTTCCTCTGGATTGGTAGTTGTCACGCCCCGCTCCCGTAGGAGCGATCGTCCTCGCTAAGGCGTGATGCATGTGCGAGGCTGGAGTAGCGCTCGCATAAGACAAGAACGTCAACGTTGTGGTTATCGACGAAGCAAATCCAAACATTCCAGTTTTCATCCAAGCCAAGTTCAATAGTTCGATCGTCATTCGTTCAACTTAGAACATCCTTGATCCAAGTCTATCCTTTCCTCGACACATTTTAATATCCCGAATATAGCATCCATCGAAACCAAGACATTTGCACGATCGATATTCGCCGAGTCAGAGTACCCCCGAGTTATCGCATATCGATCTTTGATACGCCTCAATACCATCGACGATATGCGTAACCTGACGATCTTCCTTTGCAACCAATTTCGAGTCGTGCGTTGATGCTGTTGTCCGAGTTGGATATTCCTCAATTTTCTTAATACTCAAGATCAAGTTCAGTCGCTTTTCCTCAAGCTCGTTTCAAGATCATTATTCAAAACTCAAGTCGCATTTCAGTTGTATCAATCCGATATCGCATATGCGATCCTCTAAGTTTCCTCAATCAAGACCAATCATTTTTATTCATCGTTCCAAACCATTTTCTAACTCGCGTTGCTCATTCACAAGTTGTCCGAACGAGATGCTCGTTTGGGACATTCGAAGTCACGACCAACTAAGCGTGACGCGTTCTAAGGCTTTGCGCGATCGTATCGCCTCGCCGACATACTCGAAATCCTCAATATTTACTCGAACAATTTCCAAGTCAAACCATACACCACTCGGATTCGAGCCACTCGACTAGTCGTCGACACTCATTCTTATTCTTCTCCGAACCTATCACATACACCACTCGAATTCAAGCCATACGATCTAGTCCTCAATCACATTCGCGTCATTCGCTAAGACATCCTTCAGATTCGTTCGACGAATCGCTAGCGTAGTCGCTCGCATCGTATCGACGCACACACTAAGTCGTTCGCACTATTTCCTCGAAATCCAAATCAATCTTCCGTGTACGCCTAAGCGTTAGTCCGATAGCGTTCCTATCGATAGACACTCTAAGTGTATCTCCGTTCCCGACCGAACGATACTTGATATCGCTCGCAACTCGTTTGCACCAAGGGTCAAGGTGCGCGACGCGAAACACAACTTAGCCAAAAGGCCGTGTGCATAGCCATCCCATGCGGACTATATTCTGAGTTTGCACGCTCAATTGCTAGGGTCGACGTTGGACTAATTAGGCATGCACGTGACTTGCTAAGGTCGACGTAGGAATATTCGGGCACACGTGCGATCTTGCTAACATTAGCACATATTTTCTATCGAGTCAAGTTTGCAACGTTCGGCACAAAGGCCCTATCGACGCATTTGGCAACGGCCTACCGATGCGTTAGATTGAACGCTTGTACGAGCTTTCGAAAATATTTAGACTTATTGTATGGACATGCCGAGGGACATTTGAGAGAGAGCGCACCAACGATATCAACTTGCGGAAGCAACAGAGTTTTGCGGAAATATCGAAGTTAAAGAATTCAATCGACGGTCCAAGGACGTAAAGCCGTGCTCTGATACCACTATGTCACGATCGCTCCTACGGGAGCGGGGCGTGACAGTAGTCAATCGGGCATATTCTCTCACAGAACCCTGTTCAAACAATGTAGCCGAATATAATGCTCTGGTCATCGGGCTCTGACTCACAAAAGAAGTGGGGGTCGAATACCTAGAAGCATATGGCGAATCGCAGTTGATTGTTAATCAAATTCGAGGCTCATACGAGGTTCACAACGAGGACCTGATTCATTATCATCCGAGAGCGATTGCCATCATTGCAACCTTGGAGGAGTTCTTTATAGAGCATGTTCCTAGGCTCCAAAATATTGAAGCCAACGCCCTAGCAGGCCTCGCTGCTTCATTGGCGGTTCTAAACCATGCTCATCATCTAGTCGACATGATAGGCCATGAGCTGGTCTGTCACAAAAATAATGTTCAACTAGGTACGAGTTACTCCGCCCAGATAACCAATAACGTGCAAGACAGGAGACTCCCGTTCATCGACTTTGCAGTCTACGAAATCCTGCCAGAGAATGTAAAAGAAGCAACTTTAATCAGAAGACGCTCTCTCAGATTATTTTATGACACAGAAATAAAAATGCTATATCGACGATCCTACGATAGACTATTGCTACGCTGCCAATCAAATACAGAAGCCAAAGAGGTCCTACACGAGGCTCACGATAGCATTTACGGGGCTCATCAACCTGGCACAAAGTTGCAGGACCGTCTCCGCCGCATGGGCTATTACTGGCCTACGATGATAACAGATACGATCGAGTATGCAAAGAGTTGTAGGGCTTGTCAGATCCACACAGACTTCATACATCAGCTGTCTGAATTCTTGCACCCAACAGTGGCCTCTTGGCCATTTGAAGCATGGGGAAAGGACATTATCGGCCCGATCACCCCGCCGTCGTCCAAGGGGCACCGGTTTATACTTGCAATCACCGATTACTTCTCAAAGTGGGCAGAAGCTGTTCCGCTTGCAGAGGTAAAGATACCAAACGTGATTAGTTTCATAAAATATTACGTCATCTACCGTTTTGGACTGCCCCGGAGGATTATTCATGACAATGGTCCGCAGTTCGCCAGCCATGCTTTCTAGCGATTCTGTGACAAGAATCAGATTCAGAATTTGGCTTCAATGGCATACAACCCATCGGCTAATGGTCTGGTTGAAGCTTTTAACATGACCATAATCAAGCTTATCAAAAAGTTCGTATCTTCAAACAAACGTGACTGGAATAAAAAGCTGGATGAATGCTTATGGGCGTACCGTACTACAATTCAGACGGCTACAGGAAATACATCGTTCTTTCTGGTTTATTGGAATGAGACAGTTCTCCAATTGGAGAACCAGATCCCCTCGCTTTGCGTGGCCCTTACATATCGGTTGACATCGGACGATAACTACCACCGACGGCTACAAGAACTGGAAGCTCTAGACGAGAAGTGTTTACAGGCTCAAAAAAGCATCCCAAGCACGCATCTCTCGAGCCTTAAATAAGAAAGTCAAGCAGAGAACATTCCAAGTAGGCGATCTCGTCGTGGCCGTTCGCAGACCGATAGTCATGACTCACAAAACCGCCGACAAATTCCAGCCCAAATAGGAGGGCCCATTTGTCATCGAGTTTGTATTCTCCAACGGTGCATATCGGCTTGCAAAATAAAATGGAGACTTACTTATGATGCCCATAAACGACAAGTTCCTAAAAAAGTACTATGCTTAAAGACATGCTCCTAGAATGTCGAGTTATGTACACCAAGTACCTCTGAACTTACAATCTACTAAGCTCCGAGTGGATTCACATCACATCTCCCTGGGTGACACGTCATGTATACTAATACCTCTGTACTTCCACTCTAATGCTTCATTCTGCCGGAGTCTGCCAGGTTTGTTTTTGTCGCCTCTGAGCAAACTTTCTGGTTTTGATTATCGTATATCACATCCATATTACCTCTGATATAGATAATCTCATAACTTAATACCTGTACCCAATCTGGGATAAAGCCATGGTGTTAAGACCACAGAACCTATCACGTCCATATTACCTTTGTTAGGTTTTGTTTCAAAATCTATTACTCGCACCACCGGTACGTAAAAGGGTAATAGGTCCACAAAAAGATCATTGAAATCTATTACCCGCACTATCGGTGTGCAAAAGGGTAATAGGTCCACAAAAAAGATCATTCAAATCTATTACCCGCACTACCGGTGCGCAAAAGGGTAATAGGTCCACAAAAAAGATCGTTCAAATCTATTACTCGCACTACCGATGCGTAAAAGAGTAATAGGTCCACAAAAAATCATTCAACTCTATTACCCGTACCACCAGTGCACAAAAGGATAATAGATCCACTGAAAATTATTTCGAATCTATTTACTCGCATCACAGATGCACAAAAGGGTAATAGGTCCACAAAAAGTCCCCCAAGTGGGATATCCTCTGCCAATCACAAATTTTATATTAGGCCCTCTAGTACGAGCATTTCAGATATCATAAGCAAGGAATGAAGATAATATATCTTTTTATTTCAAGAAACATCAAACTACATTGATGAGGCTACATCTCCAGCAAATAATAAAAAAATACAGAGGTTGAGGGGAAATTCACTACTCATCAGCAACACATAGTTGGGTGAGTACGTCCTCCAGTTGTGCTGTTGAGCGTTCAATTTTCTGTTTGGCTCAGCGTTCAGCTTCCTAGGTCATCTTTTCAGCATCCTCAAGATGTGCATGAGCCTGCCAGTTGTCCTCCACCTTTTTTAGCGTACCCTCCAGAGCAGCAGAGGCTCGTGTGACCTTATCGGTCTCCTCGCAAATTACCTCTCTCTCTTGACGGGTAGCTTGCAGCTCATTCTCTAGAGATGCCAGCTTAGTTTGGAGCTGGAGGATTTGCTCGTTAGTTTCGGCCATCGTACGAACTGTGGCCTCCTCACGAACTAGGAAAGCCTCTCCCCTCCGGCTTAGCTTGTCATACTTCAGAGACAACCTCTGGAGGTCTTTCTCCAAGGTGGGCTTTGTCGCCTCCAGCACATCCTTCACCTTTTTTATGGCTATTACGAGAAAAGCGTACTCTTGTTCCACTACAGCGGGCACATCGACTTGTCGTAGTTTTTGCAATTGAATTTAGGCGCCGATCAGACTCTGCCAGTTTGTGCTCCAGAAGATCAGTCGTCCCCTCTCCACCCGGGAGCGTCTTCAACAGTTCAATCTGGCCACGGGCACAATGACGAGCCACGGCAAATGCCGTTCCCCTCCTTAAAGTAGCTTCAACCCCCCATTTCAGATGGCGGTAGAAGCTATCGTCTATGTCCTTTGACGACTCATCCAGGTTCAACAAAGAGGACGGCGTCGAAGGAATAGTAGCCAATGGAGCTGAAGGTGTCTGAGAAGGAGGCGCATCGGAGCTTGACGACCCTGTCAGAAGGGAAACAAACTCCGAGTGATGAGATTCCCGCACAGCGGCAATCTTCCCCTCTGTAGCCCGAAGGAGCTGAAGACTGGGCAGAGCGGAGAGTTCAATCTCCGGGGAAGGGGCAGCTTCAACCGACCCCGCATCCACCGATGCTGGTGCAGGAATCACCGCCTTTACCGCCGACACTTCTGTCATATAGGCAGTTCCGAACTCGGCCCAGCGGGGGGTCTCTCGATTCGAAGAGGAGAAGGTACACTTCTTCTTCTTTGTACGAGATCCGCCCCGATGTCTTCCACTATCCCCTTCTCCGCGGCCATGTCCACCATCGTCAATAAAGGAGCAGGGCCTACAGATCCAGAACAACCGACAATCAGCTTGACTCGAAGGATATGGAGAAAGAGCGAATGAACCTCCTTGTCGGTAAGAATATGACATAGCTTACCAGGGGAGGGCGGCAGAGACTGCGACTCATTCAGGACAATCATAACTCCTCCCACTGCCCCCATATCCTCCTTAACGATGGTACCCAAGCCGCTTGCATCTACCGCTCCAGCCCCGTTTGCCCCGAAAGGAGATGTAGCTGGGTTGGTACCGACCAACTGAGACCCCGCAGTCCCAAGATCCGGTTCTGTAAGGTTTGCACCTTCTCTGACCAAGGAGTCCATAGCTGGAGGAATCTTGGAAGCAGCATCGGACTCTGGAGGAGGAATCTCGGAAGCAGCATCGGGCTCCGGAGGAGGAATCTCGGAAGCAACATCGGGCTCCGGAGGGTTTATTTCTTCCAAAGCCTGCAAAAAAAGGTAACAATCAAATAATGCCCCAAAAGTAACATGGTGGTCTATCGGGATAAAATTTACCTCTGAGATAGTTTCAGCGTCGCTGCCTCCTTCCGCAGTGTCAGGCCCACGAGTCTTAATCGCGACCCGCTTCTGAGAACGAGGCCTGTCAGCGACGGAGGGTCCACGCTTACTTCACTTATGCGGAGGACTTGGCATAGGAGAAGGCAAGCGTGTCGCCAAAGTACTCGCAGGGGGTGGTGAATCGTCGGAGTCATTCTTCTCTTCCGTATCAGTGGAATCAGAGTCAGAGACTTTGATAGCCTTCGCCTTCCCTGTCCTGGTCCTCTTTTTAGGTTCCTTGCATTTTTTCCCCAACATGGTTCCGGTAATAAAACTGGTACTTGCATCGAAGTCGCAGGGCGGCCCATTCACGGAGACATAGTGGAGGGCCTCCAGGTACGAGATGCGCCCCGAGCCCCCAGTGTCGGGGAGACAGAAGCTGATTTGGGTACGGGCTGCACTGAAGTAATGCCAGGCCCGGATGCCATCCAGGACGCCCTCCTTTTAACCCTGGCAGGGACTGGGGTTGTCCAAAAACAGCTGGTTGTACCCGAATTGCCGAGAGTATCGGCTGGGTAGGTAAGGTTCCAAGAAGACGACGTTGCGGTTGCGATACACCAGATGTGCAGGGCGGATATTCTGCAACCAGCGGAATATCTTTTCGGATAGGATCTGGGGCGCAACACCGCCATCAAGATAAAAGTGCCTCATTTCCTCGTCGGTAAAAGACGGAACCGACACAAAAAAGGAGTAGCTCTCCACCCGTGCGAGCACAGTTCGATAGTCGGGTATGGTTGAACAGGTCCAGGGCATGTCATGGTACTAGTAGATGAAGGCATCGTCGGCTTTCGTATTACCTTCGGGGCCAGGCCGCATCAGAGAGGGGCAGTGCATTAACAGCCACCCCATCAGATAATGGTAGGGCAGCTCAATTCGGTTGAAATCCTTCGTAATGTCACGGGCTAAGGTTTTAGCCGTAAAGATACGAAGGCCTCGATGAATGTTGCACACCATGGCTGGGAGTAAAGCTAGCCTGCCTCCGAAGACTAACTTGACAGCAGGAAGGATCAGGTTGCGGCTGATTCTCTCAATAGAATTGGAACCCCCCGAGACCACACAGATCCTCAGCCATATCATCAGAAACCCAACCAGGATGGCCTTATTTGACAAGAGTTGGGTATCCTGATAGAAATAACTGAAGGTGTCGGTCTGGCTTCCGAATATGTCACCGGAAGCTTTGCTCCTCTTGGCACTTTGAACCTGAGCAACCACCTCTTATTGAGTCTGAGGGCTCTGAGAAGCAACCCGGCCCAAGGCCCTATAGTTGAACAGATAACTGATCCAAGCCTTGGTGTGAGGAAGATTCCCTTCCGAGCTTTCATCCCTCTTCTTCGACATTTGCTGACAAGCGCTATGATGATATAGCACTTCCCGGTAAACGGCGAGGAACCCAGGGAACCGCTGCTCTAACTCCCCAAACTCCTCATTTGTGGGAGTATACTCCTCGTAAACTTCGTCTCCCAGGGTAACTTGGAGACGTCATGCATCTCGTGGAGAGCGAGCCCCATCTCCCCAGCAGGCATAAAAAAGGTCTCCGTACGATGGTTGTACATTTCGAGAAGTGCTATAAACAGCCTTGTGTTCGCAGGAAGACCATAGCAGGTGCCCCTTATGGCATAGTAGAGGCCGAGCTGCTGCAAAGTATCCTGATACATCGTCAGAATCCAGGATGTCAGGTTGACCCACGGAGGGGAACGATGCATCCAATTCAGCAGCGATAGTCTGCCCATGGGATATGACCCTTTGTGAGCAATCTGGTTCAAGAAGGTGTCAGCCTCAGAGAACCGGTTATTGGGCCTCATCTTATTTATGAAACTGCCGGGGGCTAGTCCGACAACAGAATAACTGATTGACTCCTTGGTCGCGACCACCGACCGCACCCGTCTATTATAATGGATATTGCCTATGAAGAATCCCTACCGGTCCTGAATTATGGGATCCGTCATTCGCCTCTCGATAGGCACTATGTTAAAACCTGATAGGGAGAAATGGCGTTCCATCTGAGGAAGGTGAACCGCTATTCCGTTGGAAGAAAAATCCCAGCTCTCAGATAGCTCCAGTATGCTTGGGTTCGAGACAGTTAGAGCGTCTCCGAATAAGAACACAGGCTTCAGATGAGTGTCCTCCAGTTTCTAGAAATTTATCATGCTGAGCAAGTAGAAGAATGATTGGCCCCTGATCTCCTTTAACCTGGCCTTAGGTTGACGTCGGGTAATCTGAGTCGACACACGTTCGACTACATGGTCAAATCTCACACCCAAAGCAGACTGGGCGTACCCTATTAAGAGCTCCCCTGATTGAGCTGTAGGCAAGTTCACTGCAAGGGACAAAGAAAAAATATAGTTAGAGGAAAACAAAGTTCATTCTTCAGCTATGCGGCCTAGTCAAACAGAACCTATGTGGCCTAGTTATAAGGGGTGCGCATGCGGCTTAAAAACATGAGATGCATATACGGCCTAGTCAGGTGGAGCTTATACGATTCAGTTATGTGACGTGCATACGGCTCAGTCATGAGGAGCTTATGCGGTCCAGTTATAAGACATGCATGCGGCTCAGTCATGAGGTACTTATGCGGCTCAATTAGGTGACATACATGCGGCTCAGTCATGAGGCACTTATGCGGTTCAGTTATGCAAAGCTCATGCGGCTTGATCAATGAGGCACTTATGCAGTTCAGTTATGAAATACTCATGCGGCTCGGTCATGAGGCATCCATGCGGTTCAGTTATGTGACGCTTATGCGGCTCTGTCATGAGGCATCCATATGGTTCAATGACGCTTATGTGTCTCAGTTCATGTGGCCCCATCACACAGAACGCATGCGGTCCAGTGAGATAGGACACGCACCGATTATGCCAAAAGCACAGAGGCGATACATGACAAGCCTGCGCATAAAGCATACGACATGGCCATTCAAATTCAAGTCATCATTCTTCCACCGTCCCTACCCTTAATGGGGGGTTGGGATGAATGGGAGGAGAGTCTACAGCTCTCGACGGAGAGACGGGTCCCTACCCTTTAGCCACAGCGTCGGTCGATTTAGAAGCTTTTGGAGCCATGGATGACTGGAATAGAAAGGACGATGAAGATGCTGAAGACGAAGAAGAAGAAGTTGAAAGAGAAGCTCTCTCTCCACCGTATGACCCATATTTATAGGTCTTCAAAAGAGCGTAAACCGATAGACGCCACTTCGATTATCGTGTCCATTAAAAGATAATGATGACCCTTGGGATTCTATCCTTTATAACCGAAAAGGCAGCCCCAAATCCAAAACCGAATCAATGTATTAAATACAGCAATGACAGCTGGACAGCCTGGATAGGATCTCCCTGCGGCTCGAAATCTCTTTGCAGTTCGAAGTCTCTCCATGGCTCGAAGCCTCCCTGCAGTTTGACATATCTCCATGCTTCTTATTCAAAGTATTCCAAATTTGCAATTTGAAAACTTTGAAGGGGGTCTTGTAGAAGCATAGAAAGATGGGCTTCATGCGGATAACATTTACAAAGCTAAACCGTATGAGTACTTTGGGCCAAGTTAATTTGGTCCACAGAAGAAAGAGCCGCATGACAGACTCAGCGGTCCAGAATGCCCATGCGGCCCATCTCTATTGTCTCTGATTATATTAAAAAAGTGACCAAACTGAGTTGGGCCGCAGAAGGAAGAGCTACTTATGCGACCAAGCTGATCAGCCGCAGAAGCCCCTCTGACAAAGCTGACAAACTCTGATAAAGCTGACAACCCTGTCAAAACTGACAACTCTGACACATCCTGACAAAAAGAAGATAAGATGTGACCTTTCAAAAAAGATAAAAAGTGTCATGGCATCAGACATAGGGCCTACGTGCCTGAACCTAGGGCCCACGTATGTCCTGCGGCCAGGGGGACTGTGACCTGAGCCGCATGAGCCTTATGCGGCTCAGAATGCAGGATCTATACAGCCCAAAAATCTCTAAACTTCATGCGGCTAAGAGTGACTGCGACCTGAGCTGCATGAGCCTTATGCGGCCCAGAATGCAGGATCTATGTGGCCCAAAAGTCTCCAAGCTTCACGCGAACTGGTGGCACTGCTGGTGGGACACATGGCTAAGGGAGACTGCGACCTGAGTCGCATGAGTCTTATGCGGCCCAGCATGGCTGAGCACTAAAAGACCTATGCGGCCCAAAATGACCCAAGCAGATTGATTCTATTCTGCGATAGGACACATGGCAAGTTGACCAAGTCTCAACCATCCAGATTTGCTGCAAATAAATCTCAACAAATCACCAGCTAGCGGCCAAAGACCGAGTCTTCGTGTGCTGTTACAGCCACGTGGCCACATGGCCATCTATGCGGCCCAAAATATGCTTCATCCTAAAATCATTATAAATAGCAGGGTACCACACCCATGCAAAAGGCTGGCAATTTTTTCAAGAGCAAAGATAGTGTCTGATAGTCCAAGGAGTAAGGCAGAGTTCCTACACTTCTCCTGAGCCTCCACCGTCATCCCCCCAGAATCAAATAAATTGTACTTAGATTGTTTCCTAGGATTTCTTTCTAGGCACTCTTTTGTACTTTCAAAGTTTGTAATCAATATAGTTCTTCTGTAGTTCTTGTGTTGATAATCAATAGCCAACAACTAGGTGGCCACATGTTTGTTTATTGTCTACTAAAAATCTTACATTTTCTCGTCTTTTGGCCCAAATTATTAAACTTAGATCTCAGTTTTCTGATAACTCGATTAAGTCAATTAGACTTGATAATGCCGCAGAATTTACCGCACAAGTTTTTGATGATTATTGTATATTATTAGGAATTGAGATAATGCATCCAGTTTCCCATGTGCACACACAAAATAGATTAGCTGAATCATTTATTAAACATCTCCAACTTATAGCTAGACATGTACTAATGCAATCTAGTCTGCCAATTGAGGCTTGAGGACATGTTATTTTACATGCTGTATCTCTAGTTAAATTTAGACCGACTGCCTACCATATTTTTTTACCCATACAACTTGTTAATGGTAGACAACCCAACATTTCACATTTGAAAAAGTTTGGATGTGCAGTATATGTCCCAATTCTACCTCCCAAAAGAACTAAAATGGGTCCGCAATGATGTTTGGAAATATACATTGGTTTTGAATCTTCTTCCATATTAAGGTATTTGGAACCAATGATTAGTGATGTCTTTACTGCAAGATTTGAAGATTGCCAATTTGATGAGAGAATCTTCCCGCCGTTAGGGGGAGGTAAACAACACATTATTCATATAGAACAATCCATTGCTAATGAACGACGTGAATTGACATGGAAGACGCCTACTCTATCTCATCAAGATCCAAGAACTCCATAATGTGATTATGAGAAAAGAAGAATGATACATTTGCAAGAAATTGTAAATCAATTACCTGATGCATTTTATGATGCCGCAAAGGTAACTAGATCCTATGTGCCAGCTACAAATGTGTCAGCCAGAATTAATGTTTAAGTTGGACAAAATCTAAACAAAACGGCAAATGAATCTACTACTACACGTCAAAAGCGTGGTAGGCCTATAGGTTCCAAGGATAGTGCTCCTAGAAAGAGCTGGAGCTCCGAAAATAAATAATGAAGATGTGCACATTTCCAAATTTACTGAAATGTCTATTGATGCCTCTAGAGAGGCACATGTACCTGAAAATGAAGAGATCTCGATATTGCATGCATGTTCAGGTGAATTGTGGAATAGAAAAGCAATTGTCATCGATGACATATTTAGCTATGCAGTAGTTACTGAAATATCAAAGGACAATGATGATTGTGAAAATGAACCATATAGTATAAATGAATGTCAACAAAGAAAAGATTGGCCAATGTGGAAATATGCTATTCAATCAGAATTAAATTTTTTAGAAAAACGTGATATATTTGAACCTATAGTGGAAACACCAAAGGGCATAAACCATGTTGGTTTTAAATGGGTGTTCGTGAGAAAATGAAATGAGAGAAACGAAGTTGAAAGATATAAAGCCCGACTTGTAGCACAAGGTTTCTTCAAAGACTTGGAGTTGACTATGTTGAGACATACTCTCCAGTTATGGATGTCATTACTTTTAGATATCTAATTAGACTCGCAATTTCTGAAAATCTTGATATGAGACTTATGGATGTTATAACTGCATATTTGTATGGAGACTTAGATACTGACATCTATATAAAAATTTCAGAAGGATTTACAATACCAGATACTAAGTCAAAGGGCATGTGTTCAATTAAACTTAGACGAGCATTATATGGGTTGAAATAATCCAGAAGAATGTGGTATAATCGTCTTAGTATATATTTGACTAAGGAAGGATATAAAAATAGTCAAATTTGCCCATGTGTCTTCATTAAGAAATCTGAGAATAAATTTTCTAAAGTAGCAGTATATGTAGATAATATGAACCTGATCGGATCTCCTACATAATTGGAGAAAACTGTAAACTATTTAAAAAAATTGAAATGAAAGACTTGGGAAATACAAAGCTTTGTCTCGGCTTGTAAATAGAACGGAGTTCTAATGGAATATTAGTGCATCAATCCCGATATATTGAAAGGAATTTGAAACGATTCAGAATGGACAAAGCACATCCACTTAGTACACCTATGGTTGTACGGAGTTTGAATTTGGATACAGATCCATTTCCACCAAAGGGAGAAGATAAAAAAGTTCTTGGTCTTTGTCACGACCCGCACCCGCTTTTCGAATGTGAGCTCGTGAGCAAGCCAGCTACGTATCGAGCAGACTCCAGCCCGACCCGAGTACGTATAAGCTGTCAAGATCATGGTATCATGGTAATCTACAGTGTATCTCAATCCACAAGAATATATAAGACAAGAATGAACAAGTATGGGTCGTGGTCTGCAGTCCACTAGCATATATGTCCGATAAGACTCGAGGAATATAATAGAAGTCTACAGACTGAATCAATAAATATGGTATCTCATGATAATGAAAGGAAAGCACGAGAGGATAACAATGTAATATCACTGACAAATACCTGAATCTCGCAAGCAATATTGTAATCATCTGAAACCCACAAGTGTCATAATCATCTGCCATCCAGAACTGCTAACTAACTCCACGCAATCACTAACCTGAAGAGATTATCAGGTCCTCAGAGGACATAGCAAGATACATAAAAATATGCCTATCTAGCAGTTTAATCATGCATGATAATATAAACAGGATATAAATAAGGAACGATACTAACATGGCAACTACGATCAAACTGCTAACAAGTGACTAACGACAAGTGGCTACTTATAGGTGACTATGAACTGGAAAATAAGAACAACTACACGTAACTGAACTGCTGGATGAACAAGTAAACACGAGATCAATGGAATACCAAACCCTCGCCCGGAGTGGACTCGCAGGTTTGAACTAATCACTAACCCTTGTCCCGAGTGTGGACTCTCTGGTTAGTTCACGACAAGACACCCTCGTCCAGTGTGTGGACTCTCTGGTGCCAATGAACATGACAAATACCCTCGTCCCGAGTGTGGACTCTCTGGTGCAAATGGCCAACCCTCGTCCCGAGTGTGGACTCTCTGGTGCCAATGAACACAACAAACACCCTCGTTCCGAGTGTGGACTCTGGTGCAACTGATCAAGACAAACATCCTCGTCCCGAGTGGACTCTCTGGTGCCAAGGAAACAATAACAAGGATTTAGCAGTTCAATTACATGTATTCGTTCTATGACACGAACTAGTCGAGGTACAAGTAACGACAAGGTACAACTCAGTCAAGATGCAGGTAAGGACAACTCTAATATGAACTCATAAGGTGAACAAGCCTGGCATATCTATCCTATCAAGTCATAAAGATGATATACAGGCAAATCAAAGAACTAGTGAACATGGTATGAAGAACATATATAAACCAAGCCGACTAGAGAACTGATAATAACATATAAATCCATAGAACTAGAGTAACCAAATGATAACGAAATAATCACAGGAAAAACTATAAGCATGAAATTAAACTGTAGAGGGAGGCAAGGTATCTTGCCTGATGGTTGTACGTAAATCTACAGAATGTCATCAACTAATAAGCCATAAAATCCACATCATCACACTGTCACCGAAAGCTGAAACAGACATTGCCAACATTCTCAGAATAGTCAAATTAGCTAGGATTGTCTGTCCTTAAGTCCAATTCTGGACACATAGGAAAAACGGTAATTTCGGGCCAAAACGGTATCCGCCGTTGGACCCACTGTGCACCGAAAAGCGTGCCAAAATCAATGGTCTCTAAAGTTGTCAAACTACATGTTTACAGATTTGTTTTGATAATACGAACCCAACGGTATGTCCAATATTGGATTTCGGTGGACCGTGCACAAAATTGCCCATTGAATCGGATCGTGGGGCCCGCGAAACGGCGATCCGATCAACTGTCTCAGAATCGGACCAAACTTGACATACATGACCAGAAAAATGATACGGTCCTGTTGGCATAATTTTTGCCTCGATTTGACGAACATGCACAAAGTAATTGAGAAATTTGCACAGAGGTCGATATTGTGAATTTTGACGTATACGCATCAAATTCGTCGCGCACACGCAACCAATTTGAATTCCGTCAAAGCCCACACGTCTACGAAGTCGTTACGCACCTTTTGATCCTTTCGATTCATGACCACGTCGCCCGGATTGGCGGGACGCACGTCGTATCGAGGGTTTTCGTGTTTTCGGAAAACATGTTTTTCATGATTTTCAATCCGATTTCTACTACTATCTAATCCACGATAAATAAAACTAACAATGAGGTTTTCTTCACGGTTAGGTTTTCTAAACACCTATTCAATTATTTTCAAAAATTGCTAAGTGATTGATCGAAATTGGAATCCGAACAGGGCTCCTGGGTTGTTCTAACCTCTGTTCTTGGAACAGGTTTTCCTAGATGTTTGCGTTAATTTCTCGTCGAATACAACTAACTTCAATAAGAACTAACTAACGGGGATCCTAGATGGTCGTATGGGCATTCTATAGGATTTTACGGAACCGAATTCCGTTGAATATACGGAGAGAAATCTGATGATGAACTCAGTACCTTGCTTCGCGCCTTGCTGCTGTTGCTGCGCTCTGTTATGCATCCGCGCGCACGGTAGTCGACCTCCGGCCAGCGATGGTGGCCGACGGCGCTCCTGACGGCCGCGCGCAGCTGCCCAGGGGGTTCGCGGTTTAGGGTTTAGAATTTGTTGGAGAGGATTTTTCGAGCATATATATATATATATATATATATATATATATATATATATATATATATATATATATATATATATATATTATATATTTTATATATATTTTATATATATATATATACGAAATTAGTTTCAGGTTTGGGAACGCTCGCGGGAATGGGCTCTGCTTGTGGGAAACTCGGCTGAGCTGGTTTTGGTCGCGGTTGCCAGGGAATGCTCGGGCTCGGGCCGAACTGTAGCTGGCTGGGTTGGGGGTTTTTATTAGTTGAAATCTTTTATTAACAAATCTATATATATATATATATATATATATATATATATATATATATATATATATATATATATATATATATATATATATATATATATATATATATATATATATATACACACACACACCTACATAATAATATCCATAAAATCTAAATAAAACCCCAATATTTCTATTCCTAGTGTAGGGTCTAGATATGATAATATTTATTTGACAAAATAATATAACCAATAATAAAATAATATTATATATTAATAACCTCCATAATAATAATAATAATAATAATAATAATAATAATAATAATAATAATAATAATAATAATAATAATAATAATAACAAAATTTAATAAATCAATAATGGTGTATATACCATTATGTACAATCCAAAATCTCAAAAATGTACAAGGACCTATTTATACAAATATAATTGATTATCAACTAATAATGATATTATAATATTTAATTACGAATACTTAGAAAATATTTAATAAATTATTAAAACGAAATACAACACACTCATACCAAATTCCATCAACACGAATGTCATTGGACGTGTCGCGTGACTACATGGGCTTGGGTTTGGTCCGGGTTGAGTCTGGCTAGTTCGGTACAACCGGGTTCCCTAAAACTCAATAATATAATTAATAAACAAATAAATCTTCGATAAGGGTTAAGTCGTAACTCGGCCTGGTTTTCCTAGTTAGGACATCGCTATGGCTCGGCCTTCCCTACCAGGGCTAATACTCTAGTCAAAGCACGCCATTGCACTATCCGTGCCATGATTTCTAGTCGTCTGATACTTCAAAACTTAACCATGGCTAAAGTCGTCTACCGTAATAATTAACTAAATAATTATTTATAAAAATCACCATTTGAATCAAATAATAATAAAAAATATTTCAAAAATTTTCGGGGAGGGGAGCTACAAATCTACCCACCTTAAAAATAATTTCGTCCTCGAAATTCTAATTCATAACTATTCCTTAAAATTCAAAGTCTATTATTACCTTAATATCCTCAAATTTAATTTCTCCAAAAAAATTTATGACCTTCTCTAGTCATTTTTTATAACTCCGAATGCTTGAGGACTTCAACCCATCTTTGGTCACACTACTCCTCAAAACACGGTCACTAAAATCTTCTAACTAGTTGCTAACAAGTCTACCAATAGATATCTAGGACGTATGGCATTTATAATCCCTCATATCTATAAACAACCAAATATTCAATAGTCAAGCAATATTATACTATAACTTAAGAATTTTTGATAAATCCTAGATAGCACGATCGTTCGTCACCTCGAAATAAAAAGGGACGAGAATCAATGGTACGGAAAGCAAGGAAGTATAATCGAGAGCAAATATGGAGTTTTCAAGGACGTAGAGAATTTCTAGGAGAATTTTCAAGGCAGTGTGGATTGAGATTTCTAAGGGTTTAGTCAAACTCGCAGGCTCGTATCAGTACAGTTACGTAACCGATACGATATGCTCTGACCTGCATGGGCCACCAAAAAAACTTGTCACGACCCGCACCCGCTTTTCGGATGTGAGCTCGTGAGCAATCCAGCTACGTATCGAGCGGACTCCAGCCCGACCCGAGTACGTATAAGCTGTCAAGATCATGGTATCATGGTAATCTACAGTGTATCTCAATCCACAAGAATATATAAGACAAGAATGAACAAGTATGGGTCGTGGTCTGCAGCCCACTAGCATATATGTCCGATAAGACTCGAGGAATATAATAGGAGTCTACAGACTGAATCAATAAACATGGTATCTCATGATAATGAAAGAAAAGCACGAGAGGATAACAATGTAATATCACTGACAAATACCTGAATCTCGCAAGCAATATTGTAATCATCTGAAACCCACAAGTGTCATAATCATCCGCCATCCAGAACTGCTAACTAACTCCACGCAATCACTAACCTAAAGAGATTATCAGGTCCTCAGATGACATAGCAAGATACATAAAAATATGCCTATCTAGCAGATCTAGCAGTTTAATCATGCATGATAATATAAATAGGATATAAACAAGGAATGACACTAACATGGCCAGAGACTACGACCAAACTGCTAACAAGTGACTAACGACAAGTGGCTACTGACAGGTGACTATGAACTGGAAAACAAGAACAACTACACGTAACTGAACTGCTGGTTGAACAAGTAAACACGAGATCAATGGAATACCAAACCCTCGCTCGGAGTGGATTCGCAGGTTTGAACTAATCACTAACCCTTGTCCCGAGTGTAGACTCTCTGGTTAGTTCACGGTAAGACACCCTCGTCCCGTGTGTGGACTCTCTGGTGCCAATGAACACGACAAACACCCTCGTCCCGAGTGTGGACTCTCTGGTACAAATGGCCAACCTTTATCCCGAGTGTGGACTCTCTGGTGCTATTGAACACAACAAATACCCTCTTCCCGAGTGTGGACTCTGGTGCAACTGATCAAGAGAAAAATCCTCGTCCTGAGTGGACTCTCTGGTGCCAAGGAAACAATAACAAGGATTGTCACTCCCCGATCCTGGAATACGTATTTTAATACGTAAACCGATAAATTGTATTTACCTTGTATTTATACGATATTTATTATGCAGTATTTCTTCATGCATTTCCCAAAATATTCGATAAAATATTATTTCGTAATTTATTTTCTGCATTTGGGCCTACAGTCTTGGCTCATTTGGGTAACCCATTTTTGGTTCACCAATGGTTCATCATGAACCCTTTGGTTCATCATGAACCCATGGGTTCAAGATTCTATATAATAACTCACCTCATTCTCTCTCCTCTCATTTATTTTCCTCTCATTTATTTCCTCCACCAACCAAGGCAAGTGCCAACTTGCTCAAGAGATGGATCCATAAATTTTGTTTATGTTTTCTTACAAAATTATTTGTCAAAATATGCTCTTCTCCTCAATCTATACTAGTTTAGAACTTGAAATTTTCTATTTTGAAGCTTTAATTTTGTAGATCTAAGTTTTAACCCATTTCGGATTTCCTTGGTTTTGATCTAGCAAACTTTATTATTTTCAAGTTTTGAGTGTTCCATGTTGTAGGAAATTTTGTTATACCCCATTTTGACCTATAGAAGTCCCAATTTGGGCTTAGGATGAGGATTTTATGGTCCTTAGAAGTTCTAGGGCTCATGGTGTTCTTGCTCTCAGCCAAGAGGAAGAAGATGACCCTGTAGTAGTTGGCGCGCGCAGCTCTCTCGTGACCCCAGCGCTTTTTAGCGATGGGCGCAGCTCTCTCGTGGCCCTGCGCCTTTTGGCGCTGGGAGCTTGGACCCCTGCGCGCTTTGACCCCGCGCGCTTGGACCCCTGCGCGCTTTGACTCTGCGCGCTTTGACTCTGCGCGCTTGGACCCCCGCGCGCTTTGACTCTGCGCGCTTGGACCCCTGCGCGCTTGGACTCTGCGCGCTTGTACCCCTGCGCACTCTGACCCCTGCACGCTCAGACCCCTGCGCACTCTGACCTGGACTTCCCTATATTTTATATTATTTTTATTTTATATTGCTTATATATATGTAAATGTTTGTGTATGCTATATATCCTTACGCCTTTTGTCCTTGATATGAGCACTAATGTGACCCCGATAAACAAAGTGTTCCTACCTGATACATGTACCTGAATGTCCCAGTTCTTGTTCATGCTCGACAAATGACTCGTAACTCCACGTGGCGTATTTGCAATGATGCATTACACTAAGGAGGGTAGAACATGTTGACATACTGATTGACATGGATCCTCTTTGGGGTACTCGTACTAAAGTACGACTTTAGGAAGATAATCATGCAGGCCACAGCATGTGAGTCCAAGATTTCACCTAGGGTTAAATTAGGCAACTAAATATACTAGATGTATGGGGAGGGCAAAATCCCGAGATCATGTTACACCAGCCGCCTTGAGATATTGTCTCGATGCGCCGGCTGGTCTCCACGTATACTGTGTCATCTGCAACGAGTGGATGACTGTATCTGATTAATTCCTGCTATATATTATATATTTTGGCAAGGTGGCCTTACGAGGGACCTGTGCTCAATCATACCTGTCTACGCGAACCCCTGGATAAAGATACGATCTGAGGATTCTAAATAACATGACGCGAAGATAATCTCGTCCCACTAGAAACTCGTAGACTTGATTGGCCATGGAAAACGACTTGCGTGTATCTTATTACCTTCCGTGAATAACTGAGGGAAGCGGACTGTCATGGTACGTGATCCAACCCATGTTCTTGTTTGATTGTTGGGTTGGTTATCGTACTATGACAGGCTGTAGACCGAAGTTATGAACGAAAGACTTATTCTGGTTGTGAAGTGCTACTTCTGTGAATGACTGAGGAACATGGTCCATCATGGTACATGATCCAACCCATGTTCTTGTTTGATTGTTGGGTTGGTTATTGTGCTGCGATAGACTATTGACCGAAGTCACGATCAGGAGATTTTATTGTTTATACCTTTTAACTTATGTGAAAGTTATAGAGTACGACACGTCCCGACTCCATGCGGCACCTTTTGTCCTTGTTTGGTTGTAAGGGTGCCATATGGGTTCGAGGATGTTGCGCATAGTAGCATAAGTATTACTATTATCAATCGTTCTATTAACTGGGTTTTTAATCTTAACTCTTGTGCCCTTTTGGCGGTACTTGCTATTCGGGGCTGACCCCGCTGGTTTTGTTTGGCCAGATCTCGTAGCAGAGCCGGAGGACACGATCTTCCTTCCTGACATCCATGGTGCATACTAGGAGCATGGCAGTTCGGGGACTCGAGTGGGTTTCTTCTCCACCACTCCTGTCTTTTACTTTGTGCGGCGTTTAGCCACCGGCACCTGTTAGCCGGATTACTTGATATTTTGTGTCAGTACAGAATTGTAATTAAACAGACTGCAGCTGTGTATAATTTTGTACTCCTGACTCTCTGAGATAGCTAAATTATAAAGCTAGTCTCTCATGACCATTTTGATGAAGCATCGGGGATGCCTTACTGCTTTATCTTTAATGTTCATTTAATTGCTGATGTGACTTGATTGATTGAGACATAGAACTCTGTGGGACCATAGGAGACTAGCATGTACCCCCTAGTCTCTCAACAGCCACGATCGCCGTATGACGTTACGTACCTCATATGGAGTAGCTGGCCTAGTCCGTCTCCGTATTTCGGTACTGGGGCGTGACAAGGATTTAGCAGTTCAATTACACGTATTCGTTCTATGACACGAACTAGTCGAGGTACAAGTAACGACAAGGTACAACTCAGTCAAGACCCAGGGAAGGACAACTCTAATATGAACTGATAAGGTGAAGAAGCCTGGCATATCTACCCTATCAAGTCATAAAGATGATATATAGGCAAGTCAAAGAACTAGTGAACATGGTATGAAGAACATATATAAACCAAGTCGACTAGAGAACTGATAATAACATATAAATCCATAGAACTAGAGTAACCAAATGATAACCAAATAATCACAGGAAAAACTATAAGCATGAAATTAAACTGTAGAGGGAGGCAAGGTATCTTACCTGGTGGTTGCACGTAAATCCACAGAATGTCATCAACTGATAAAATGTCTCCGAAAGCTGAAACAGACATTGCCAACATTCTTAGAATAGTCAAATTAGCTAGGATTGTCTGTCCTTAAGTCCAATTCTGGACACAGGGGCAAAACGTAATTTCGGGTCAAAACGGTGTCCGCCATTGGACCCGCTGTGCATCGAAAAGCGTGCCAGAGTAAATATCTCTAAAGTTGTCAACTACATGTCTACGGATTTGTTTTGACGATACGAACCCAATGGTATGTCAAATTTTGGATTCGGTGGACCGTGCACAAAATTGCCCGTTGATCGGATCGTGGGCCCGCGAAACGCGATCCGATCAACTGTCTCAAATCGGACCAAACTTGGCATACATGACCAAAAATGATACGGTCCCTGTTGGCACAAGTTTCGTCTCGATCTGACGAACGTGCACAAAGTAATTGAGAAATTTGCACAGAGGTCGATACGTAAATTTCGACGGATACGCATCAAATTTGGTCGCGCACTCAACGCAAATTTGAATTCTGT
>JANAVB010002181.1:0-34974 GCA_029216955.1 Iris pallida | reverse complement strand
TTACAGTCTACCCACCTTAGAAGTTAGGATATGTTTTAGGAATAATGAGATCATAAGGATTCCAAAAGTCCGGATACTGTACCTCGACTCTTGCTATAAAGAATAAGGCACGGCGTGACGGAATACGGTAGTTATAAGTCAAGTCAGGATCGTTCCTCAATAAATGGAAATAAGTGTGTACCATGACACATGGTCGATAAAATAGAATGATCTACTCGTCCATAGTATACAAGAGTTATCGACGGGTAACCAACTCTAAGGCAAAAAGGTTTCTAACAACTGGGTCGTGAATTTCTATTGGTATCGAACCCGCCAGACTATTGTCACAAGGGTTGTAGTTAATCAAGCTTCAAACAAATGATTAGAGGCTCACAACATTAGTCTCTGGAGAATAGGTAGTCTCCTAGATTGACATTTGGTCAAGGGAAAGATCCTAATCATTCTCGGACTCCAATGACCAGAAGATCATGATAGCAGGTTTAGTGTCGAAGGGAGGACGAGTAACTCAAGGCAAGGTACCAGTCACAGAGCTGGCCGATGGTAGCTACACTTGCGTATACAACTATCATAGCCATGGGGATACCCTGTATCTCTCTACCAATTATAAGCTTTCGTCTTTCCAAATCAGTGAAAGACAAAACAATAGGGTTCAAGGGAGATATCACCGAACATAATTACGTGATTCAAAGACGGATGTATAATTCAAGAGAAATTGTCAAAGCAGTCACAGATGAGATCCTGGAGACATCTACATCTCAATCCACATAGGGTAATTAGATAAAAAGCGAACCAAATGCATCATGGTTGATTAGACCATAATACAATGATTCTGATTAGACATTATGTTAGCGGGCATCCCTAATAAACATATGTCTCGAATCAAGCTCGATAAAAGGTTAAGATTACAAAACTAGGCTGTAATAGCAGCATTGGTCAAGATAGTCAAAATACAAGTATGCGAGATTTTGAAAGGAGGCACAAGTAGTTCGAGTTCTGAGAGAATTGAAACCTTACCTAGTGTTATTGCTTATATCGGCATCCTACTATCTTTTTATCCTTAAGGCCTTAGTCGACTAATGGTTTATGGACTTCTGATTCTATATTCTAGGTAAACCTATTAGTGTCAGTCAATTACATCGTCAATAGATCACAAGGACCACGGAATGCTAGGTTGGGAGAGGCTACCCAACTTACAGAACTTCTACTAGTATTGGCTTTGGATCTTATGGAACACACAGGGCATCCTTCTATTCTCTATAGTATCCTAAACTTGTAATCACGTCTGAAATCATTTTACCGAGAATTATGCCTCGTCTGTATACTCTAGCTGTGACAAACCCTGGGTTTCGTGATTCAGATGTGATAAGCTATCGAATACTCTATCCTATATTGACACAAGGGTATCTAAGATCTAAAGCGGTCAATGAGGACATAGTTTTAGCAATGTTCCATAGACTACAATTCGAAATGATTTCAATTCTGGGGGTTGTACCTTGCTAGTGCGCTGCTGGCAGCAGTGAACCCACATTCTCCACTCTCAAATAATTGACGACAGTGCGCTGTTGTCTAACCATTATTAGTTAACTAACATTTTTTAACTATATCCGTAAAAATTCATGAGCTTCTAGAGATTCAACAAGTCGACTAAAAAAAAGCGTAGGTATTTGTCCTATCAGTCACAACAATTAAAAAAATAAAAGAGTTAACATGGAGAAAATAACTAAAGACGAAAGGAATACAAACATTCTAGTATCTATTTCATGTGCATTTCAATAGTTGAGGGAAAATCTCAAATCAATCTACCTCGAGATTCGTACAGGAATAACAGAATCAGGAATTATAAAACAATTCATTACAGCAAAATAGAATTTAAAACATGCAGTTCTAATTTATGTAATAAGATTTATATCTAAAGAGAGTAAAAGAAAACTGAATAGGTTATTCAAGATCATAGCCTTAATTATAAGCCTAACTAATCAAGTGAATAATAGATTAACATTGAAGCATATTGTCGTATCAAAAAGCAATAATGTATCTAGCAAGCTATCCGAATTCAATAATTCCTTATCTAAATTGCATGGCCTATCTGACAACCTTAGCTACCAAACGGTCAATCTGGACAAGGGACTCCTAGTCCTAGTCATTCTCTTAAATCAGTTTAACCTAAGCTGTGAATGAGCATCTCCTAGTCGCAGGCTCGCAGTAGTACGACTAATATGGTACCATCACGAGTTCGCACAATTTATGAAAATAGACCTGCATGAGCCACCACAAAAACTTATCACGACCCGTACCTGCTTTTCCGGATATGAGACGTGTCCAAGCCAGCCTACGTCGCAGAGTCGACGGTAGAACGCTGTCAAGCCCGCAAGAAATAAATGCTCAAAATATCACATTTGCTGCACATCCACATTTCTAAATTTATTTCAATATTCACAACATTTATATTTAAAGAAAATACAAGATTTTACAATTAATGAAATTGATACAACTGCTATCTATTTTTAGGTTTCTGTCTGCAAGTACACCCGAATCTCCCAAGCTAAGTGAAGCCACAGCTAACTTGAAAAATGATGGTTTCCAGTCAGAAATGGAACAAGTACACAAACCGACGGCAATACGAAAACACAATAGAATTAACAAGACATAAAAATAACATATGAGAGAGAAAAAAAACTAGAAGGTAACTGATGACATGGCACGGTGGAGAAGAAAAGGGAAATAAATAAAAGACAACTACCTATGTGGTGTGAAATATCCGTTTTGACATGTGAACGGCTAGGAGGTAAATCTGGCACCTGTACGTGTCGTGTACATGTGCTATTGTTCCCGAATAGACATCATGGGGATAGTTCTGGGTAGTCCACATGTCTACTAAGATATTTCTCCTTCCGACTACTCTGTGTGACGAGTGTGTCAACAAACAGCAAGATATATGTATAAACATGAAATGAAAAGACTACTATGAATCGAAAGCAATCAGAAAGTGCACTTGCCTGAGGTCCTTAGCTGGAGAAACCGATAGTACAACCACATCAGATGAGTCACTAAAGTCAACACATGTAACAAGTCCCCAGATGCTGAAATAAACATTACCAACGTTCTCAGAATAGTCAAATTAGCTAGGATTGCCTGTCCTTAAGTCCAATTCTGGACACAGGGGCAAAACGGTAATTTCGGGCAGAAATGATGTCCACCGTTGGACCCGCTTTGTACCAAAAATTGTGCCAGGATCAATGGTCTCTAAAGTCATCAAACTATATGTCAATAGGTCCAATTTTTCGATACGAACCCAACCATATGTCCAAAGTTGGATTTCGGCGGGCCGTGCACAAAATTGCCCGTTGAGTCGGACCGTAGGGCCCGCAAAACGGCATTCCGATTCAACTATCTCAGAATCGGACCAAACTTGGCATACAGAACCAGAAAAATGATATGGTCCCGTTGGCACAAGTTTCATCTCGATCTGACGAGCGTGCACAAAGTAATTGAGAAACTTACACAGAGGCCGATACGGTGAATTTCGACGGATACGCATCAAATTCGTCGCGCACACGCAACCAATTTGAATTCTGTCAAAGCCCACACGGCCACGAAGCCGTTACGCACCTTTTGATGCTTTCTGTTAGCGACAACGTCACCCAAAATGGCGGAACGCACGTCGTATCGTGGGTTTTCCTGATTTTCAAAACAGGTTTTTCTGTAACTTTATAATCCATTTACTCATTATACTGTGAACGAAAAATTAATCTATCTGAAGGGTTTTATTGTCCTACTTGCTGTCTAAATAATTGTTCAATTCGAATTCTAAATTGGTCATTGGTTTGACCAGAATTGGCCTTCCAACATGGGCGTTTGGACTGGGTTTTACTCTATTTGTAAGCAGGTTTTTCCGAGTTTTGGCACTCAATTTACCACGCGTACATCGCTAAATAAATACATCTACTTGAAGGAAGACAAAGAGGGTTAGGTTAGGTATGTACCTGAAGAAACGGCTCGTCGAATGATCGATCGGGCGCGAAGAATTTGTACGATGAAGTTGCACATTTCGATGCACGCTGCTATTGTTCCATCTCGCGCATGTGCGCACGCGCAGCGTCCATGGCCGCCGTCTGGTGACTTCGTGGCTGGCCATTGGCTACGTGAGGTGGCGCCAGGGGTCGCCAGGGTGGGTAAGGCGCGGCTAGGGTTTTGTTATTTCCTCTCGCTCCCTCTCTCTGTGCGTATATGTACTCTAAGGGGTCGGTTATCGAATTTTCTGAGGAAAATGTTCTGCTTGGGTTAGGAAGTTGGGTGGTGTGGGTTTATATGTTGTTTGCTCGGATTCTGCTCTTGTGGGGGATTATTTCTACTGTTGTGTCCAGGCTGGGCCTGGAATTGATTTGTTTTTTTTTTTTTCTTATTCGATTTCTTATTCTATTTCATATATGTATATATATTTATATATACATAAATATATATGTACATTTATACATATATATATATATATATATATATATATATATATATATATATATATATATATATATATATACATAAATATATTATATATACCCACTTATATATGTATATTTATATTTTCATAAACATACACATATATTTATACGCATATTTAATATTTATTTATATACACATACACATATTTATATATATATATATATTTATATATACATATATTTTTAGACATGGTAATATATATGTTTATATATATATACACATACACACATATTTTTTATATATATCCATGTATACCTACACATACACGCATATATATATATATATATATATATATATATATATATATATATATATATATATATATATATATATATATATTATTTTTTACACACACATATATATATATATATATATATATATATATATATATATATATATATATATATATATATATATATATATATATATATATATATATATATATGTGTGTGTAAAAAAATAATATATATATATATATATATATATATATATATATATATATGCATATATTTACTTATCTATATATTTATATATATATACTTATATAATATACTCCATAAATTCTAAATAAATCCAAAAGTATCATTCCTATGTAGAGCCTATTTTATAAATATGAACATGCATTTATATAACATTTATTGACAATAATAATATAACCATGATTAATAAAATAATATTATATAATAATATCCTCGATAACATTGATAATAAAATAAGTAATAATAAAATATTTTAAAATTTCTGGGAAGGGAAGCTACATTATGCAATCTTGTTCCTTGTATGATTCGCTTATGCAAAGATGAAATTTGACCATGACATCCCATGGTTAGTAAAAGGTTAGATTAGGAAACTCCGAGAGGAGAGTAGTGGTATAGTTGAATAATACGATTGAATATGCATAAGTAAAATCTTGCGGTAAACCTTATTAGGCGGAGTATATTTTATGATCTAATGAGAGTAGATTTCTTGATCGACAAATTGGTTCTTCGTGGTAATCTATTGCTAAATTTTTTTTTTGAGATGATAGATAGGGTGTTTGAAGTTATTAGATTTCAAGAAGGGTGTAAATTCTTAAACTCTTGATGATTTAAGAATTTAACTATATGATGATGGTAAATTTAAAGGTCATAACAAGGTGAGATACAATTTACTCTCGACTAAATTGGGTGAAATTTTTTATATGTAAATTCTTGAAGGTAATTATGCAAGAGGGAACTAGCTCGAGAAAAAAATATGTAGAAAGAAGAGTAGAGAATTATTAAATGAGAAGTTTGGACTTATCAAAGATTTTACGATTATGGATATAATTTCATATTAAAGTAACCTTGATTATATCTTCAATTTATTGAACTTAAATTTTCAAGAAGGTTAGAGCTCGAGAAACTATATAGATATGTTGAAAGATGGAGACTGCATATTAAAGTTTCATGATTTACTAGATTTCTAATTATAAGATATCGCGTATGAAAACATATTTTAAGTTGAATAAACATCAGTTGAAGGTCGATATATGAGTATGCTACAAGAATTTTACTTAATGTTTGAGATTATTTTAAGGATAGCTATAAATTCGAATAAAGGAAAGGAAGAACTGCTTTAAAGAAATTTAAATTTATTAAGGAAAAACGCTAACTTTGATAAAGAATCTTTGATTATGATGAATATTTTATTGAGTTACGATTCAACACTGAGATCGAAGAAGCTATTGTCTATTTATAAGGTTGCATGTCTATAGGAAATATTTATAAGGTTGCATGTCTATAGGAAAAAAAGTAGCGTTGATCGATTTTAAACCTTGATCGGTTGTCATGCATTGACTATCTTCTAACCGTTTAATTTTCATTGAATACCGTTTCTTCTCTCGTCCGATGATTTAAATCGTGGTTTCTTATGGCAAAACTCTTTTCTAACTCCTCAACTCTACCTATCCTAACTATTCCTAAATTTCGAGGACGAAATTCTTTAAGTTGGGTAGGATGTAAACCCTCTAAATTTCTACTACGATTATTTTTAAAATAAATTTGGTATTTACTTCGTACTTCGTATTTATACGTCGCGTGTAAATAGCATTTTTCGTATTTGTGCGTCGCGGGCGAGTTTGCGAGGTAGTATATATATATTTTCTTCTTCTTTACAAGGGTTTTACTAAAAGATTTCTTGATAGAAGAAAATAGTATATATTTCTATTGGCTTAAAACTTTTAAACAAGTCATGTCAAAATTGTCAAACCTTATTATAAAAGGCTACTTTATATTATTGGTTATTTGGAAAAAATATGATTATGTAAATATTTATGTGCTACATAAAGATTAATTTAGGTATATATAATTAAATTTTCGAAATTTAATATTATCTTTAATTTATTATTCGAAAAAGATATTTTAAATTTTTTTTGATTAAATGTTTAATTAATATGGTAGTTTAAATTGAAATTATCTTACGGCTTTTTAAATAGTTTAAGCTAAAGGTACTATCTATACAGATAGAAATTTTTATTTGGATTTGATTAAAATATTTCAAATTAGATGTGACATTTATCTAGTAGGGAATTTAAATGAATCACAATCCATATCCAGATAGGAGTCTCTACCTCCTATATAAAGAGAGGCTCCCTTGTTCTCCTCCATAAAATTCTACAAACCAAGTTCTCCACAAGAATGGTGCGTCGTGTCCGTATCGCATTTTCCTTCCATTATATTCTTCTATTTTGTACAAATACATATTTTTCCCGTGTCCGACAATCTCGGACACCACCAATACTGCCTCACCCCTATTTTCTTCCCTGCCATTCCTCCTGCCAACCCGCCAACGACGACACCCACCACCAGTATAAACAAACGCCCAGCCCTGCCTTCCTGTCGGCCGAGCCCAGACCACCCCCCTCAACAATTGACCCACCACAGCCACCACCATGTCACCATCGCCTGAACCACCACCACCGGTACAACCACCATCTCCACGCCATCACCCCTGCCGCTGCCATCCGGTGCCCCCACAAAAAAAACCCGACACACCACCTTTCGGCCATCGGCCACACCACCCAGGCCAGCACCCCGAGGCGTCATTGCCGCTGCGTTCCCGATCATCCGAGCCACACAGCCCCGGCTGTCTCCCGCTTCTCCACGACCCGACCACTCCGTACTTTACCTTGTCAAACTACCATCACCATCACAACCACTAAAATTTGCAGCACCCACAACCCATCCGCCAACACCATCGTCTGCGACCCATCAAAAATCCATCATCAAAACCATAACACCCAGAGAAAAGAACAAGAAGGAAAAATAAACAAACCACCGCTTACCTCCCCCATCTGGCAGTATCCGTCGCGATCGCTGCTTCGAGCGCCACCATCTCTCTACCTCAGATCCGAGGCATTACAACTGGCTACCGACCGCACTCGGTGTCACGCCCCGCTTCCGTAGGAGAGATTATCCTCGCTAAGGCATGATGCCGTACGGGCCTAGGTTGCGCCCGTGCAAGGCTATGTCCGAAAATGGTCGATTCGAGGTAGGCCCCAGAGTCGCACAGAGTGTCCCTATTTGCAGCGAAAAGTAAATGAACACAAGTTGAAGCGAATTCAAAGTCTTTATTGATATTCAAGAAGTTTACAAGCGGCGCTAGGCCGAGATTACAAATCGCTCAAGCTCTCTCTCTAAAACATAAAAGGAGTGCTAAGTGGCTTACAAGATGGAATGATTCATGGCGATGTTTCGATACATTATGTCCTGTATTTGGTGCTTCAGCTCCTTACAACGCTCCAAGGCCCCAGAGTTAGCTCCGCGCCTTAGCATGTTCGAGGGATGCTCCGCACCCGACGACATCTCCTGCGTCCTGCAAGCAAACTGTGGGGTTATCAGTACATTGTTATGCACTGGTAGGGAGGCTAGCTCGCCCACAATGCTATCATTACCAAATACGTTCTATTTACTTTTGTGTACCGTCTATCATTCATTGTCTTACTAATCTTGTCTTAGGGTAAATTTTATGGCACATATCATAACCTATCTCGTGTTGCCAAATTTAAGTGTTTGTAAGGAAATACATGCACGACTTACCCGTACTTACCGTCCGACCTTTTCTGTCCAAAGTAAAACAAGTTAGTCAACAATTCAAATGTAATAACTTAACACAATTCACGTAAACATTCAATGTCAAGGGCGTGTCCCTGCCTCAGGTCCTAGCACGACGTAGGCGTGTTTTCTAACTCAATTTCATGAAGTACTCTCAATCATTTGGTGTGTCACATTCAAGCCTATTCAAAAGGTGCTTCATTCAGTTAACTTAGACTACTTTGTTTCAATGCAAGGACTTGCACGTGGATTGCCACCAGCAAAGCCCACTTAATCTATATGTACCGGTCGCTGGCATCACAAGCCATTTTGGACATATACTTCTTTGGTATTCTCACCTATCATAGCGTACGGGTGCACCTTGATAGTCTTTTGAAATACCCCTTTGGTATTCTCACCTATCATAGCGTACTGGTGCACCTTGATAGTCTTTTGAACTACCCCTTTGGCATTCTCACCTATTATAGCGTGATAGCTGGTACACCTTGATAGTCTTTTGAAATACCCGGCCATACGTCTCTTTGAGTGTCTGAGCCCCCACCCAAACAGCCCGTAAGCCATGATTCTGCCTAGGCTGGCCACGATCCTCCCTTTGATCGTGCTGCAGAATCCCTCATTCTTCTTACATCCCGTATACGATGGGATTATCCACGACCATTTTGTTTTGCTTGTCATTTTAACTTTACGGCTGTCTCTGAGCCGTAGGCTAACCCTTAGCCATAATACGTTATCGACCAGTTTGGCGGCGGCATCCGTGCAGCGTGGGTAGCGAGCCCCGATGCACGTCCCCGTCATACCTGTCGCTAACCATTCCTTTCTTTCTTATCTTTTATTCATTCTTTCTTTTCTGTCTTTCAGTTGTCCGTTCGTTCATTAATTCATTCACATATTCATTCATTTTATTTGTTGATTGATTCATTCATTCATACATTTTGTAACTCCCCGTACGAAAGTCGCCTTGGCGACCTATCAGTCTCGAAGCCTTCCAATGTTGCTATACTCTACTCGGAATGACTATGTCGATAGTCCTCCGTTTCATTGTTGTAAACTATTCATTGTTTCATTGTTGAATGCATAAGGAACTCGTAATATAAACTTGTGCCTTAGCACGAGCGTAAAGTGCGGTGCGAGAGTTCTCACATTTTCTAAGTTCTTTTCCATATTCTATACAAGCATACAAGATGAGATTATTCCCTTAGCTAGGTGCGTTGAGACATTTATTAGTATGCACAGTGTCATCGCCTAGCGATTCTAGTAATAGTGTCCGTATTGTTATGTGTCTAGGCTAAGCAAAGACGGGTTCATCGGAGCCATCCACCTTAGCGATGTTCGCATCGGCTGAGCGATACTCCGAGCGCGCCTTTGAAAGTCTAAGTCTGGATTCATCTTTGACGGGCCAATGTAAGCCTTGCTTCAATTCTTCATCAGGTCGATGCCAACTCTTTGGGTCGATGGCTTGTTTGAGTCATTGCACTTGCTGTTTGAATCGGCATTCCGCTAGGGCGGAGTGGGTCATTACATAATACACCACTCAAAACAAGTCTTGTCCTCGAGACTTCCTGAGTGCAGGTCATCCTACTGTTCCCTAACTCAAGTCGTGTACGTATCTTAGACAATCCCTATCGAATGACTTTATCGCTCGATGGCATCGAACTATGCTCGATTATCCTTCCAAGTTTTATGTTGCATACGTTTGGTCAAATTTTACTGAATGACTTTTCACTCATTTTAGAGTTGATGGTACTTATTCAATTATCGTGTTTCTTCGACTTGGTTGCTATTTTGTCATGTCATAGGACTGGAATGGTCGCACGAGGTGCATTGTCATTTTTCAAATACGAGAGTCGTAGGCTGAGGCAAACTCACTCATTCGTTCATGCGCATCTTAACACCTACTCGCAGCTGCATTCGAGTTCATCATATCGCTGAGTTTGGATCATGCACATATTCAAGGCGTCCCCCGAATACGTACATTTCAACCAAGCTTAGTGATTAGCGAAGTCGGACAAGCTACTCGTGATAGTTTCGATTTGCCGATCGTTTTACTTTTAGTTCGATTAAAATCGAACTCATGTGCATCTTATTATCGTTTATCTCGGTCCTCGAGATGATCCGATTCGCTTCTCAAGCGTTCTTGTCTACTAAATTAATACGATTTCTTCTTAGCGGAGTCGACCAAGTCTAAGGTAATTCCCGTCCGATTCAAAACTGAGTATTGCACTATCATCGAGTATGTCTTCCAATCAATGATTCAATTTGTTGTACCAACTTTACTTGTACAATATCGATTTCATATCATTCACTTTGTTTTAGGCCAATCTCGTCATCGTTCACGTACACTCCCAGTTCCACATCCTACTCTAAGTCTTGTTGCCCCAAGTCTATCATCCGTCCAGACGATACTGTAAATGTCAATCACACGGGCTCAATCACTCGACATAGGGTCATCTACCTATCTGCTACATCATCTCACAAGGTTATAGTTACAAGTCAAGTTCACGGATCATCGTGCAAGGTTATCGCACGACGCTCGCCCTAAGTTCTATGGTCAAACCATTTTGTTCGTTCGTACGGGAGTTTCTACCCAAGCTCGTTTCACTCAAATTTCTAAACATCGAGCAGCGTTCACCCTATTCACATCTAGACATTCTTCGCTCCAAGTTTGAGCTCGTTTAGGAAGGTCATCCTACGATAGGTTGTCCTTAATTAAATCCTTGACATGTCGATATCGTGCGTCCGCACTAGCAATTATCGTAGTCTATCTCTTCAAGTATATTTGATACAATCCACCTATCCATCCTATCCAATCCACGTAGTCGATCACAAGGTCGTCTAGCCTTGCAATATGTCGTGCCCCGATCTTACGCAAGTCTGATTATCTACGATGGACATGAATTACCATGTCAATATTCTCGTAGAATAATCGTACTCATCGGGACGTAATTCTTGCGTTGCGTCTAGACTTACTCATTTTCGATACGCGGATTGGGCCTACTTAATCCTCAACTTTTACTTCGTCGTCCCTCATATGTCCAATCAATCCTCCAATTTGCCTTCGCCTCAAACCACAAGTCAAAGCGATCAAAATTGCCATGTCAAGGTATTTCGAGTTCGATCATTCCCGCTGGACATGAATCACCATGCCAACGCTCATGCGGAACGATTGTCCCAAATCCAACATGACGCACGTGCGAGGCTGGAGTTGCGCTCGCACAAGACAAGATCGTTGTCGTTGTGGTTATCACCGAACAATCAAGTCACTTTTCTTCTTCATTCCAAACATTCATTTCTATCCAAATTCTCCAACATAGCATCCTTTGAAATAATAACTTCTATCACAATCATCATTCATCGAATCGGAGTACCCCCGAGTTATCATACATCGATCTTTGATACGCCTCAATACCAACGATGATGTACATAACCTGACGATCTTCCTTTTGTAACAAATTCTGAGTCGTGCCACTTAATTCCTTAATTCACATCGTCTCGTACTAACTCGTCATCGAGCAATATCTATTCCAATCCTTAGTCATTCTCGTATCTTCAAACCAACGTTTTTCTATGCACGCTATCTTCCGATCGTGCTATCTTCGATCTCGTCCATGGGTATTTCTCCTTAACTCAAGTTGTCAATCCATTCTACTAAATTCAGAATCGCATGTACGATCCACTACGTTTCCTCGACCAAGACCTCCATTCATTTCATCGTTCCGACTCTCTATTCAATCGTTTCGTTATTCGTACTACGCATTCTTGATTCGTCAGAACGATATCTCGTTTAAGACTCTCGAAGTCGTAACTAACTAAGCGTTACTCGTTCTAAGGCTTTGTGCGATATCGTCGCTTACCGACATACTCGTTCTATCCGTAAATCCTTTAGTCTTGCTCGAACAATTTCTATAACGTCCATACACCACTCAGGGTTCGAGCCACTCGACTAGTCGTCGACACTCACTCTTATTCTTCTCCGAACCTAGCACATACACCACTCGGGGTCAAGTCATTCCACAAATCCTCAAAAAATCATTCGATTCCCAATCGATATGTTCAATAGCGCGTTTGCCCGTTCCTCAAAGTCTAAGAACCAATTCTCGTGTTCATTTTAGCGTTGGTCAAGAAGCGTCTCTATCGACATACATTCTAAGTCTCACTTATTCTCGTCCGAGCGATAGTCAGTCTCGCTCACAAACTCGTTTGCACCAGAAGGTCTAGGTGCGTGACACTCGGCACAACTTAGCCAAAAGGCTGCGTGCATAATCATTCCGTTCAAACAATACTTTAGTCTTGCATACTCGTTCGCTATTTTCAGCGTAAGGTTATTCAAGCATGTCTTGCATTTGCAAACTTTTAGCATTTTGGTTTCTTCCAACTCAAGTCCGTCATAGTTTGGCACAAAGGCCTTCGCCTATCGATCCCGTTCAACCGAGTACTTGTACGAGATTTTAAAAATATTAGACTTATTGTATGGAACATCCTAAGACACAACGAGAGAGAGCGTACACTTCTTTTGTTTCAAAATGAGCTTTCAAAACTGAGAGAATCGAAATGAAGTCCAATGACGTAAAACCGTGCTCTGATATCAATCTGTCACGCCCCGCTCCCGTAGGAGCGATCATCCTCGCTAAGGCGTGATGCCGTAGGGGCCTAGGTTGCGCCCGTAGAAGGCTATGTCCGGAAACGGTCGATTCGAGCTAGGCCACAGAGTTGCACAGAGTGTCCCTATTTACAGCAGAAAGTAAATGAACACAAGTTGAAGCGAATTTAAACTCTTTATTGATATTCAAGAAGTTTACAAGTGGCGCTAGGCCGAGATTACAAATCCAAATCGCTCAAGCTCTCTCTCTCTCTGAAACATAAAAGGCGTGCCAAGTAGCTTACAAGATGGAATGATTCATGGTGATGTTCCGATATATTATGTCCTGTATATGGTGCTTCAGCTCCTTGCAACGCTCCAAGGCCCCAGAGTTAGCTCTGTGCCTTAGCACGTTCGAGGGAAGCTCCACACCCGACGACATCTCCTGCGTCCTGCAAGTAAACTGTAGGGTTATTAGTACATTGTTATGCACTGGTGGAGAGGCTAGCTCGCCCACAATGCTATCATTACCAAATACGTTCTATTTACTTTTGTGCACCGTCTATCATTCATTATCTTACTAATCTTGCCTTAGGGTTAATTTTATGGCACATATCATAACCTATCTCGTGTTGCCGAATTCAAGTGTTTGTATGGAAATACATGCACGATTTACCCATACTTACCGTACGGCCTTCCCTGTCCAAAGTAAACCAAGTTAGTCAATAATTTATATGTAATAACTTAACACAATTCATGTAAACATTCAATGTCAATGGCGTGTCCTTGCCTCAGGTCCTAGCGCGACATAGGCGTGTTTTCTAACTCAATTTCACGAAGTACTCTCAATCATTTGGTATGTCACATTCAAGCCTGTTCAGAAGGCGCTTCATTCAGTTAACTTAGACTACTTTGTTTCAATGTAAGGACTTGCATGTGGATTGCCACCATCAAAGCTCACTTAATCTATATGCACCGGTCGCTGGCATCACAAGCTATTTTGGACATATACTTCTTTGGTATTCTCACCTATCATAGCGTACGGGTGCACATTGATAGTCTTTTGAAATACCCATTTGGTATTCTCACCTATCATAGCGTACTGGTGCACCTTGATAGTCTTTGAACTACCCCTTTGGCATTCTCACCTATCATAGCGTGATGGCTGGTACACCTTGATAGTCTTTTGAAATACCCGGCCTTACGTCTCTTTGAGTGTCCGAGCCCCCACCCAAACAGCCCGTAAGCCATGATTTCGCCTAGGTCGACCACGATCCTCCCTTTGATCATGCCGCAGAATCTTTCATTCTTCTTACCTCCCGTATACGATAGGATTGTCCACGACCATTTCATTTTTTTTGTCATTTTAACTTTACGGCTATTTCTAAGCCGTAGGCTAACCCTTAGCCATAATACGTTATCGACCAGTTTGGTGGCGGCGTCCGTGCAGCACGGGTAGCGAGTCCCGATGCACGTCCCCGTCATACCTGTCGCTAATAATTCCTTTCTTTCTTATCTTTTATTCATTATTTATTTTCTTTCTTTCACTTGTCCGTTCGTTCATTGATTCATTTACGTATTCATTCATTTTATTCGTTGATTCATTCATTCACTTATTCGGTCATTCATTCATTCATACATTTTGTAACTCCCCGTGCGGGAGTCGCCTTGGCGACCCATCGGTCCCGAAGTCTTCCAATGTTGCTATACTCTACTCGGAATGACTATGTCGATAGTCCTCCGTTTCATTTTTGTAAACCATTCATTGTTTCATTGTTGAACGCATAAGGAACTCGTAATATAAACTTGTGCCTTAGCACGAGCATGAAGTACGGTACGAGAGTTCTCACATTTTTCAAGTTCTTTTCCATATTCTATACAAGCATATAAGATGGAATTATTCTCTTAGCTAGGTGCGTTGAATCATTTATTAGCATGCGCAGTGTCATCGCCTAGCGATTCTAGCAATAGTGTCTGTATTGTTATGTGTCTAGGCTAAGCAAAGACGGGTTCATCGGAGCCACCCACCTTAGCGATGTTCACATCGGCCAAGCGATACTCCGAGCGCGCCTTTGAAAGTCTAAGTCTGGATTCATCTTTAATGGGCCAATGTAAGCCTTGCATCGATTCTTCATCAGGTCGATGCCAACTCTTCGGGTCGACGGCTCGTTTGAGTCATTGCACTTGCCGTTTGAATCGACATTCCGCTAGGGCGGAGCGGGTCATTACACTCCGTCTCCTCGCCACTCTGGCGAGATCCACCGCACGAGTGCACAGTAGCTATCGTAGAGATTCTCGCCTCTGGCCAAGCAGCGACTCCCCGACAGGCATCTCCGCGCGCCGGCACAGGCACGCGCTCCGCACGAAACGCCGCCGACCAGTCTCGGTAAGGCCTCCCCTTTTCTTCTTGCTCTCTTTTTGACTTTCCCTCACTTTGAAATTCTCTCTTCTCTATTGATGGTTTCCTTATTTATTCATTGCTTAAGGAACAACAAAAGCAAAGAGTTGAGTACAGAGTACTCTATTCAGTTTTTGGGAGACAATTGATGCTCTTCCCATTTATTACCCCTCAGTATATTACTTAATATATCAATATGTTATTAATATGTTCCTTGTTTGTTTGCTTTCCTCACTCCCGAGGAGAGGAAACTGTAGGAACAGATCACACAAAGTACTTTATGATTTTGCTTTTAGTTGTTATTATATTATTATTCTTTTTTTTTGGTTTTGGTATTTAGTACAAGCATGCACCATAAATAAACATTTTATTTTTTTAATATTATTATCATCATCACATTTATTATTAACATTTTATTTGTATTACTACTGCTGTTATATTATGAATAAATGTTATACAGTAAAATAGTTAGCATATGAGTTATTTATATTTTTAGTAAGGAGGTTGTTATAAGTGTTATTATCATTATCATTCGGCAGCAGTAGTAGACGGACCGGTAGCATCAGTAGACGGACCGACAACAGTAGAAGGAGGTGGAAAGTACGTGGCCAATTGCTCTCACAAGGACGACACCGCCTCATACAGATACGCAAGCTGTGACCTCACATCATCGTCTGCCAGGGCTACGGAAGGAGGCGGGGGCGGTGGAATTCTCTGAATCATCGAGTGCAACGGCGCCAGGGAGCCGACTCCGTACAGACGCCCTTTCCTAAAGTCGCCTACGGTATCTACTAAGAAGTCGTCATTGCGAGCGGCCATAGAAGAGGGCATCCGGGCTGGCGTCGTTTCGTCGACATCCTCTGCAGTAGATGGCTGAGCCCGACTAAGGGCCTCACGATACGCAGCCTATCAAATGAATGTGTTTATACTATAGGTTTACCTAAGTTGTAATCTAAATCCTATGTTTCCCTAAGTTATAGTCTGAATCCTAAGTTTACCTAAGTTATAGTCTGAATCCTAAGTTTACCTAAGTTATAGTCAGAATAATTTTAATTCTAACATAAATCTCATAAACGTAAGTACTTACATTAGTCTCCTTAGCCCTCTCGTCGACGATGCTCCCGTCCTTCTGTCTCTTATACGTATGCTAGAATATATCATGCATGGTGATCGAATCTGTCACTTTTCCATCCTTCACCGCCTATTGGGTTTGCATACGAAATATTTATAGAATTTAATTAACTACGTATATTAATAATATCGAATTAGATAATGGAATGAATTTGCGGTATCTCACCAGATCTGCAAGCGTCACTTTGTGGGGCCTTGATCCCCCCGTATGAAGTCCTACGGCCCGTCAGTTCGCCTTCGCTTCTCTGATTTCTCCTTGTATGCACGAGTATCTATCTTATCTAAGACCTGCTCGTAATAGTCCTGCCGGATCTAATTCGGCTTCGAATGCTCCATTCGAAGGTCATGCATTGCGTCCCGTATCTACTAACCGGTGGCGCTTCTGTAGGTCCTGTGGATCGCCTCCTCGCGATGGGGGGGCCACCAGAATATCCTCTGACATACAAATTCAATTATCAAGTAATTAAAAAAATGGTTGATTAAAGAGTAACTAATAATTAACCACAAGATATATATATATATATATATATATATATATATATATATATATATATATATATATATATATTATATATATACACCCTCATTTTGTCGAGCCAGACGTACTGCAAGTCTACGGGCACCGACGAAAAATTGAGGTAGGGGCCATAGAAGTTAGCCCGGATAATGACCCCTAGAATCCTGGCAACATCCCACGGAAAAAACCTACAAAGAAGCAACGAATGGATTATTAACTTAAATAAATGAAACAAATTTAATAAATTATCTTAAATTTACTTACGATTCACCTGCGAGCCATAGCTCTCGTCGGAACTCGCCCATCGGCCTCTCTGTTTTCGTCGGAGGATCCGTGGATCCGCGCATGTGCTCCCCAGTAACCGAATAGAACTGAGTATAGGGGTACTCCGGGGCCCACCATACAATAACTGGTAGATCCGCTGGCGGAACGGATCTGCTAGCAGATGGAGATGCAAGCGTCGTTGAAGTTGTCGATCGATGGCGGGATGAGTTTGTGTCCGGGGTACTCTCCGGGTCAGGATCGCAAGATGGGGTCACATTTCGGGATGGTTGAATACGACCACGACCACCAGCACCATGACCACGACCAGCACCACCACCAGCACGACCAGCACCAACAGCACGACGAGTGCTAGCCATCATGACCTGTAAATAGACCACATAAACGTAATTAACAATATAGAAGTATACATGAATATAAAACTAAACTAAAATATATGTACCACCAGCAGGGCGACGAGTGCTGTTGCGACGAAAAATACTAGGAGTGCTATCTGTAAAAAGAAAATCATACAATAAGTAGATGATCGAACGACAAAAGCATGAACTGAAATAAGAACGCAGAAGTTTAAACTAAATTCAATAAGTTATTGTAAGTGCTTTTATGAGGTCAAACTAAATTCACGTAATTGGAAGTATTTTTAATATATACCGATTTTTAATCTAATCATCGTCATTGTCTTCGTCCTCGTCCTTGGCCCCATCTTCATCATCCTCCTCAGCCTTATCCTCATCGTCGATTTCATCTGTATCCTCATCCTCATTAAATTCTTCTTCTACTTCTTCTGCCTCAATATTTGGGACAAGATGCCTCTTTCTCCCCTGGTTGACAGCTAAGTCTTGTGTATCAACCTCTTTCTCCCTTCTATTTTTCTCAACAATATCTTCAACATCCATGGTATCCGACTGTTGTCCCAAGTATTGGGACTTTTTGATTTGGTCCTCTTGGTATGCTGGGTCTCCAACGTTGAATGTATTTCTAGATTTAATCTTGCATACTGCCCACTAGTCAAATCGATCTCTACGACGCCTTGGGTAGCTTGTATAGTAGACTTGAACAGCCTGACTTGCTATTGCAAATGTGTCAGACCCTTTATACCTCATGCGATGATTTATATCGATGAATCCAAATTGTTTATCGATTCTCCAACCGATATTTGGTGTCGTATCGAACCACTCACATTTAAACATCACAATATGTATATCATATGGGGCAGTATATTATAAATCTATAATATCCCGAAGCACTCCATAATAGTTAAAGTTCGGCTCATCGTCATAGATGGTGCCTCTTATGCAAATACCAGAATCCTTGGTACTGAAGCCGTCATTGAGAAATTTGACATTTATAGCATTCTGAGTTGCCTTAAACTTGAAGCCATTAACGATATAGCTTGGCCAAGTCTTTGCTTGCTTCTTCGATGCCAATGCCAGATAACGAACGTTCTCATTTGTGAGTGTTGTTTCAGGCAATAAAACATATAAACAAATATTGATAATTTAAATATTTTAGATGCCTATATTTTAATGGTAGCCGTATAACATATTATGTCAGTTACTTATGTACTTGCAAAACCAGGACGAAAAGGTACAATCAACCTCTCTTTGAAGTCCCTCATCGGTAATATCGGGTGTTCTCATTTTGACTTCATCTCTAAATATAATGTTAAAGAGAATAAGAATAAGTGTAGTCACTTACTTCACCAAATTAAATATTATAACGAGTGTAAGTGTAGTCACTTACTTCTCTAAATCTCTCACTTCTTGTATGTCACAATTTAACAAGACATATCGGTGAGCGGCATCATACTCATCGTCAGTCAACCACCATTTCTTACTAGCCCCAATAGGTTTGCCCCTTACATTAAATATACCTCCATCCTCAACGTCTTCGTCATTCCTTTGAGATCTATTTCGATTTGTCTTAATATGAGTATCGAAATAAATTGAGTAGAAGTTTAACACCTCCTCGATAAGATATGCTTTGCATATCGAAGCCTCTATATGAGCCTTGTTGCCAACTTTCTTCTTTAGATGGTGTAGGTATCTATAGAGACAAATTATCTTGAGAATTAACAATGAATTTTAAAATCTACTGAAATTCAACTTAAATTATATCGATTTTTATGTACCTTTCAAATGGGTACATCCATCGATAATGAACAGATGAACCGATACGGGTTTCGTATGCTAGATAAATCGGTAGATGCTCCATGCTGTCGAAGAAGCCCGGATGAAATATTTTCTCTAACTTGCAAATTGTTAAGATAATCTTCTCCTCAAGTTCAACCATGTGTTGCACCGTCAACTTAGTTGAACAAATATCCTTGAAGAATGTAGATAGCTCGGCTAACGGAACCCATACAGCAGAAGGCAACAACTCTCTCAAAGCAATGGGCAGTAATCTTACCATAAACACGTGGCAGTCGTGACTCTTCATTCCCGTTAGCTTGCGTTCATTGAGATCAACGCATCTAGAAAAATTCGACACATAGCCATCGGGAAATCTTAAAGTAGATATCCACTTGTAGATTATTAATCTATCTTCCTTGCTCAATGTGTATTGTGCTATTGGCTTAGTTAATTGTCCACCAGCTTCCCTTTGTATCAAGTTCAGATAAGGACGCTTGCATATCTCGGCAATGTCTTATCTTGCTTTTGGATTGTCCTTCGTCTTTCCTTTAATATCCATGATAGTATTGAAGACATTATCTAACACATTCTTTTCGATATGCATGACATCAAGATTATGCCTTATAAGATTATCTTTCCAATAAGGCAAGTCCCAGAAGATACTTCATTTGGTCCAGTTATGGCTTTGTTCGAACCCATCGATACGATTGTTCGATAGATCTTCGATTACGTTGGGCAAGTCCTTTATATCTTTCCAAATATCGTATCCCGATAATATGGCAGGCGGATGAGAAAATTCTTGTTTTCCAGCTCTGAACGCGTCCTTGTTTTTTCTCCAAGGATGACTCACGAGCAGAAATTGATGATGACAGTCAAAGAAAGAAGTTTTTTCTCCATGCTTAAGGCGAAACGCCTTACTATTTTCTATGCATATCGGACAAGACATAGTGCCGTGAGTACTCTATCCCGACAATATACCGTATGCTAAAAAATTATTGATTGTCCACATCAGTGAAGCTTTCATCTGAAAGTTCTGTTTCCTGAAAATATCATAGGTCGCGACGCCGATATCCCATTGCTGTTTCAGCTCATCCACCAATGGCTGTATATATATATATATATCCATGTTCTTCGTCCGATTTTTGGGACCTGGTATGATAGCTATCAAGAACATATAAGGAGTCTTCATACACATCCATGGTGGCAGATTGTAAGGGGTAAGAATGACCGGCTAGCAGGAGTATTAAGATCCCGACTGCCCGAAAGGGGCGAAGCCATCAGAACATAGCACCAGACGTATATTTCTAGGCTCTGCAGCAAAATCTAGATGACGTAAATTAAAATATTTCTATGCCTCTCCATCCGAAGGATGTGACAATTCTTCGTCTTCTTTTGTGCGTTCTTCGTTGTGCCACGTCATGTGTTCTGCTGTATTCAGAGATATACATCCTCTGCAAGCACTTCGTGATCGACAAGTAATGTATATACTTGTAAGGACGTCGTTTTCTAGTTGACTTTCCTTGCTTGTAACGATCCGCATTATAGAAGCTGCAACTTTCTATGTCATCGTTCTCTTTGTAGTACAACTTGCATCCGTTGCGACAATAATATATCTTTTCGTACCCCAATCCCAGTTGTCGGACCATCATCTTTGACTTGTAGAAGTTTTTTGGGAGCTCTTTTGATTCCTTCGGTAACACCTCCTTGATTAGTTGTGTAATCCGATCATAGCAAGCTTGTGGCAAGTTAAAATCAGGCTTTATGTTCAATAATCGCATTGTCATTGACAGTACGGAATGAGACTCACAATCAGGATATAGAGGAGTTTTTGCATCCTGAAACATATCATATAACTCCTTCGCCTCGGGATTAGGATCCTCCGGATCAAAATTAGGCCCTGCCGCATCGTACACCATATCTCGTGCATGGTTCTGCAGGTCTCCATAATCAATAGAGTATCCATCATCTTCGATGACGAAATCCGTTACGGCATTATCATCAAAAGCATAAGTAGCAACATTCGCAACCTGTCTTTCCGCAATAGTTCACCTTACGATGACCACAAGCCGTAATCACGTACAAAACTCTTACGGGTCAAATGATCTCTCATAGTCACCACTTCTTCGTAACATCTATTGCGATAATTACCACATGGATACTTGATTTTGTTACCGTCTATGCACTAAGCTTTGCTCATGGCATACTTAAGAAATACTTCCACGGCTGCCTAAAAATCATCATTCACACCTGTTCTGCTCTTGTGTTGTCGTTTGTACATCCATGTACGATCAACGAAGTAACGATTCATCACAGATTGGATGTAAAAATCTGTATCGTAAGACAAACTAAACAGAATTAGTATATAATCATATACTCACAGTAACCGGATGTAACTGAGTCCGGGGGTACTCCGGGGCCCACCGTGCAGTAACTGGTGGATCCGCTAGTATATGCCGGATGTACTTAGTATCGACCGTATCAGATTAGTATCGGTCTACAGGTTTGGTATAGGCCGTATCAAATTGGTATTGGCCTTTGCGAATTGGTATCATCCTATCCGATATGTATCAGCCGTATAGCTGGAATTCGTATTGGCCTTGTCGATTTAGTATCTGTCACGACCCGTACCCTAATTAGGGGCACGAGCACGTGGGTTCGTCCAGCCTACAATGCAGAATTGGCGGTAGAACGCTGTATAGGTCATCTGTAAATACTACAACTAAACCGTATAAGGATACCTGTCATCTCCACACGGAGGAATATAATATGGCATAACTCAACCACAAGATAAAACTAGGATAGATAGCACAAAATAGAAATATGATAGAAGTGAAAACAGGAAATAAGTTCAAGATCCAATACAAGCTCAGAGATATAAACACATTACCAAATCTCAAAATATAATATAAAATACTACAGTCTGAAAACACTAGCTGGATCGCAGTCCAAGCAAATCTAACTAAGCTATACTAGTCCAGGTATGCAAAGTCTAGTGGCTCAACTACCAGGTCACAGACCTGGACTAAGTCTCCATCTACCCCGACCCCACAGTAGGTCGAGCAGTCTGCCTCGGAATCATCTGTAATATATCAACGGTATCCTGTCAGGAAAATGAGCAAGTACAAACACTAACAGCAGTTTCATATGAATTGACAAATTCTATAAGAGACAATTATAATGAAATATAAGAAAAAATCAACAGGAAATATATAACAGGATATGAGTATTGAATATCATAACATAGTAAGAAAAGTACTGAATGTAGAACTAAGTAGGATTTATGATGTAATAAAGTAAATATAAAATGTGCCATGAATTATTAGAGCGTTATGTGATCGGCTTGGAAAATAGGACAGGCTATCCACTTGGCCCGACAATCACAAGAAAATTACTGAAAAGGGTCATGCCGGCTAACCTGGATAACGAGCACAAGGAATAAGATCTCGCTATACCCTACGTGAAGTGAGAGTGGCACGAGCACAAGATTATAGTGACAGGGTGGTATTGATCACATAGCCCTTAATAATTCTCCAACTTCGAATAGTATAATAGATCCGGACATGACACGTCATGACACGGGATTCCCTAAGAGGGTAGCTACTCTCTCTCAGGAATCGGTGTCTATACAAGTACAGGAAACAAGACAGGAAATGTACCAATATACCAAGAAAATTTAGGAATAACATCTCATGTCATGATCCGACGTATACTAGTCCGTGAACCATCATGTCGGGAAATCAAGTAAGACACTACAACTGAATCGGATATAGCAGATATCAAGACAATAAAAACTATCGGTAAATGTACTCGCTTGTGGTCCTGAGCTGATAAGATGAACAGATGCTCAGAGTAATCACCGACCTAAAGATGAGATACTATAAGTCAAGACAGGGTTTAATAATAAAAAGGAAACTAATCAAGTCATGATATGCAAGTCTAAGTCAAACTAGGTCATACTGGGCCAAACTAGGTCATACTAGGTCATATTGAGCCAAACTAGAACAAACAAGGTCACAGGAAGTCAATCCAAGTCAAACTAGGTTAATGTTGACCAACTGTTGACTTTTGTTTAACTGGTCAACTCTAGTTGAGTCCGGTCAAGTTCTAGTCACTTTTAGGCTAAATTTGACTTTCGGTTGACTTTTGTTAACTTTTGGTTAAAACGGTCAACCGAGGTTAAAACTAGTCTAAGAGCACTAATCCTAACCATTACCAACCAAGACAATCAATTTCTAACCATATCTTAGCACCTTAAACTCATACCTTAGCTTCTAGGTAATTACCTTAACCTTACATATTACCCTTTACAAAGTATTCCCAATACCTTGCCCCGATACAAAGGCAACCCTTTCTAACCTTGGTAGACTGACCTAGGCTTCTTAGGGTAGATAGACACTAACCTATCTAGATATTACCAACCAAGAAATCTAGGTATCTTGCCCATCCAGTCCATCTTATCCCCATGTTGGTCACTCTCAATATTACCTTAAGGTATCATGAGACACCCTATGGTATCTTGAGATACCACCCTCCTAACACTTTCCAACCATACTAGCTCACCCCTCCACACTCCTAGTGTCTTAGAGTATCGCACTCACTAGCTCTATTAGGATACTAACTGTGGACACACACAAAAAAGAAGAAGAAAATGCTGTCTTTTCTTTTATTGGCGCAAGGCACCACAAATCGAGTACGCCTGAGAGATCCTGCGCTAAGGATCCCCGAGTACAAAAAAAATTCTGGGGTATGGAACGATGGAGATCGAGCGGTAGTTGCTCCTTTACTCCGTTGACACTCCGATTACAAAAGTGGAAGAAAACCTAAGAAAATTGCTAACTCTCGGCTCACTGGCAAGAAGTACAGCAATTTGGCTCTTGAAAATGCTCTCGTTTTGTGTATTTAAAGAGGGATGAGGCCCCCCTTTTATAGTCGTTCTTAAGCTGGAATGGTGATATGCGCCCATATGGGGAAACACGCTGGTTCCTATGTGGGCACATAGTACTGCTTTAGGCGCATAGGATGTAGGCGCATATAGGCTGCGAGATCGTGGGTTGGTCATGGCGTTGACATGGCCATATGCTTCGGTGCACGAATGCTCGTGGAGACTGACGTGGCCGTGCGCTTCAGTACATATTTCGATCATGGTTTTGACTGAGTCAGGCTTGGGCGCATGGCCATGTCTCAGGCTATGCGCCCTCCTTTCGAGGGAGTTAGTCTTGGACGCTTGAAATTTCACTGGCTGGGCGCATGAAACTTCACTGGCTGGGCGCATGAAGTTGTACTGACTGGGCGCATGAAGCTTTCGTTGGCTGGGCATATGGAGCTACACTGACTTGGGCGCATGGGGCTTCATTTGCTGAAATCTTTTCATGCTTCTACAAGACTCCTTTCAAAGTTTTCGATACTTGAACAAGTTCAAAATACTTTGAAAGAAGCATGGATCGTCTTCTCGTGATACAATGAGCGCATAGCACAGCTCTCTATTTGGGCGTATAGTGTTTGGCCAACCTGTTAGAGAGATACTACTGTTGAGATCTTCCTCGAAATTCGAACTGACAGATTCATCGGAACGAAATTTGAAGCGGTCCATCCTTCATACATCGTCCACGTCAGTAAGGGACAGTCGTATAGTGTGCAGGAAGCTGATTCTTTACGTGGGCGTATAGGCCGTTGTGGGCGTATACAACGCAATGGACGTATGGGCGCATACAGCAAGTGGGCGGATATGAAGTAATCCGTGCCTATAAATAGGCCCTGAAGGAGAGAGAAAGTTCATTATTCTCTTCTCTTTAAAATTTTCAGAAAAACTCTTTGTCTTCTTTCTTTGAGAATCATGTCTCCCAAGGTCGCCAAGAGATCTGCGAAGGGCAAGGGGGCTGTGCCGAGTGACTCTCTTCCTGCGGCAGCATCCTCGGCAGTCCAGGACCCGATTCAGGGTGAAGGCATGCTTCAAAAAACAAAGTCTCAAGCGTTAATTTGTGACGCTTGGACTTTTCTCCTACCTGGGCGCTTGCGTCTAAGGCAACATACTTCTGTGAGCATCATTATGCGCCTACAGAAGTCATCCGCCAACACTGTGGTGTGCTATGCGCACACGTGTTGCCATGTTATGCGCCCTCTAAGCAGTGGCATATTATGTGCCTACGTACTGTTCGTGTGTTATGCGCCCGTATGTCTTGTTTTGGGTGCATATCCCTTTGGGCACATAGGAGCCTTCAGGACTTAGTTTTTTTCTGAAGTTTTCTGAGTCTGACTTTCTCTCTGCCCCTTTTCAGTAAACATGTTTGTCCCAAAATTTGACGGAATCCCTTTCGGCTTCGCTTATCAGGCCCTTGATACCAGTCCCATAACAGATATGATCAGTATGGTTCAGGCCAAGATTAGTCAAAATTAGCCTATGGAGCGGACCCTCGCTATACTTGAACAAGATAAGACCTTCTTAAGACAGATGATTAATGATGAGAAGTTCCTGCGTGAAGGGGCACGTCGCTTCAAGAAACCATACTTTCTGTTTGGTGATAGTATAGGTTTTGAAAATGGCGAGACCATACGTTTGAGAAACCCCATGGTGATCAGTCTGAAAAATCAGAGGATATGGCTGCCGTCGATGGAACGCCAGTATCCTTTGTCTGCTTTTACTACCTTAGCTGTGCGGCGACGGATGAAGTGGGAGCTAACTTCTGAGCTTCCCAGAATCGTCTCTCAGAGAATTCAGTCCGACTCAGGCGATCGAAGGAAGGACACTTTCAAATGTGTCCGGGGCTCTGCATCTTACTCTACGAGGGGACTACAGCCTGGTGCCGTAGTGAACGACATTCCCACTAACCTCCATCCGTATGCCACTGACAAATTTGATGATGACGGGGGTGTGTCGTATCCCGCAGAAAAGATACGGATGGAGGGTTGGCGGTACCCATCTTCATTCTGGAGCAATCTCACTGGCTGGATTCTTTCCACGTATGAAGCTGTCCTGAAGACTGCTGGCCTTTACTTTGCTATTAGGGCCACTCAATATGGTGTGAGGGTCAACTGGCCAATGTTTGTCTCTTTGGTCGAGTTATATAACCTTCATACTTGTACCTTCTTTACTCCGGCTGGAGAGATGGGATTGGCTCTCCATAAAATGCAGGAAGTGTCGAAGCTTCTCCGGGGTATGGAGCCCTTTGAAGAGTATGTACCTTGTGATGAAGAACTCTGGGACCTGGAGAATAAAAACTGCGAGATGACTGATGTATACAAGGAATTGCTTTGTCACCGTCTTATCTGTCATAGGATTAATAAGAAAGGGAGGACCGAGGAGGCTAATCCTCACACGAGAGCCTAGACGGACTATGTCTTCGCTCAAGAGGAGGATCCGGCTTCCTTTTCGATCTTAAAACCTATGACTAAGTCCGATATAGAGGACCGGATGGCGGACTATGAGACGACGGATACTGAGGACAGCGATGATCCTGGGTTTCCGATTGGCCACTACTTTCGTCATGCCGAATATCTGTTGTCGGAGAAAGCTGTGTTGGCAGGTTTCTTAATGATTTGGCTTCGTGACTGCGTAGTCCCTGGAGGTTCAGGGTCTATTGAGAGAATAAGCCGGGTTATGATACTTTCGGCTGTGAAGCTGGCATTTGGCACTGTCTCGTGTTGCTTCCTGCGATGGTCTGTGCCACTGGATGAGGTTTGTGGGACTTTGTCAGAGATACGGTGACTTCCGATGGCAGGCCCCACTTCGTCCGGACCGAGCTTCCGTATCATTTCCTGATAGGGTGGCTGCTACTGCATTGTCCTTCCCTAATGAATGTTGGGCCGGTGGCAGACTCTGTGGCAGAAGATGCCTTGCTTTGTAGATTTCGTGATGCAGATTGGGCCGTCACCGGTGTACCTGCTTGTAGAAAGGCTTTAGGCTTTTTACAGAACTATGAGTTCTTTAGAGTATTCCCTCCGTCCGGCAGCGGTACTGCAGGAGATATCTTAGTGGATGAAGGAGTTCATGCCACAAATTTGACTGCTGGGGCATTCTACTGGCTTCAGTCTATTAGACCATCGCATCTCGTGCTTCGAAACAGGAATCATGCCTATCTGAAGCCGTATTTGCAAAGCCGTTTCGCGTGACAGTTTGGCTATAGTCAGCTCCTTCTGGGAAATGCCAGCCGCATTTGGAGTCGATAGACAGCTTGATTGACGGGACACGTGCTTGGATGTACTACAGCGCCGGGTGCAGGGGCGATCTCTACTCTGCCCCTGGATAAGCCTGAGACCCATTTGTGCTACGCCGCCGCCAAATTTTACGTTCAGATCAACACTTTTCATCCTCAGTATGATCGTGAACATAGCTTGATACTGGGGACTCGGTTTGACCCCCTTCCTACGAAAAAGGTGCCGAAAGGTCGTAAGAAGACAAGTACTATTCCTACCACGGAACCAGCCGAAGTACGCTGCCAAAAGCTATCTTTAGGGAGGCAACAGTGTCTCCGAAGGAGGACCCAAAAAACGATGGTTCTTCTCCTCTCAATCCTCCCCAGAAGAGGAAAGCTTCAACTGAATTGGCCCATGAGCAAACTTTAAAGTGAAAGAAGAAAACTGTTGCCCTGAGGAGAGCCAAGGAAGTGGGTGTTGGCTCACCTCCCTTGAGAAGGTCCTTCCGGCAAACTGGAAGAGGAGGAACGGTGTCACGGGCTATTATTATCCGGGAGGTAGATCCCTTCCTAGACTCCATAGCCATTCTGGTCAAGCCTTTAGCAGCTTTCTCACCCTTGCGTTTGTCCTTTGTACAGAACCCCAAAGTTACAGCTGAGGTAGGTGCCTCCTCGCCTGAGGAGATGAAGGTGGCGATAATGTTCCCTGCTCATCCTCGACTGTTGGATGAGGGCGGGTCTTCCTCGGCTGTAAGACCTGAGCGACGGGGTGAGCAGGGCGAAGGCCTAGACCTTGATGGCGGTCAGAAGATCAGTTTCTCCTACGACATTTCTGTGAAAGATATGTATGCAATAGGAACTACGATGAAAGAGCTGGACGAGAACCAAGTCCAATCGGCTCATCCTTCTGCGGGTACATTGCCTTTGCGCCTCTCTTCGGATGAGATCTTTAGACTTTGATTTTGCGTGCTCCTCGTGAGGCTGACCATGTCTGTGTGTTCCCTTGTAGACAAGGAGAAAGAACCCCTTGTGGAGATAGACCCCGCCATTAGGAAAGGGACAAAAGTTGTTCCCGGCTCCTCCAAATTTGCTATTGTGGAGGGGACTGTTAATGAGCCGGCATTGGCTTCAGAAAGAGAGGTCGAGCAACCTGCTGGGGGGGCTGTTGCTGAATCCACTCCTGTTTCGGCTGAGCTTGTGGAAGAAACCAGGCCTAATGCTGCTCGGGACCTTGATATTATTCCCCCTGAACAGTCTGGGCCTGCTCTTGGTTCCCCTGAAACCAAGTTTGACGGCACAGTCCAAGTTGGAGTTGATCAAGCCGAAGGTACGAAATTACAACCTTTTCACATTTTCCTCTGTCTTTTTTTGGTTACTGATGTATATTGTTTTCTCTGTCAGGTTCGACTTCTTGTCAGGCGTTCCTTCCAGAGGTGGAAGAAACTTTCCAAGCCTCTTCTCCGACGACCTCTACCGAAGATTAGGAGATGGCCTAGGAAGTTGTCAGGGCTTTCTACTTTGTATTGAAAGTAAAACTTCCTGGCGTCCTGAATTGGAATGCTGCCTTCGGCCCTGTAAAGGCTCTTGCAGAATGCCAAGTGGCGGCCCTCGAGAGTATAGCTGGCTATGAAGAGCGGGCCAACACTCTGAGGAAGGTCCCGAATGACCTGGAGGGTCAGGTGGCCAGGTTTCGAGACATCAAACAGCGGAGTCTGACGTCAATGTTTCATGCAGAGGATGAAGCTTTGATGACGGCTCTTGCGGAGGAGAAGGCTACCTTCCAGGCAAGGAAGGACGCCCTCGTCCAGGAGATTGACGAGCTGGCTGACCAGTATGTCCAGTTTAATGCTGCGAGTGAGGCCCGTGTTGTCTCAAAGAACAGGCTGGCTGCGCAAATCACTGAGAAGCACAATCACATTACGCAGATCAGGAATGAGATTGCCCAGTTGGAAGCCGACTTGAGGGCGGCGATATCTGAATAAGAGGATTATTTGTCCTAGACTGCCATGACTGCCACCACTTCTGCCCGATTAGAAGAACAGTTGGCGAAGTTGGAGGGGAATCATCAAGTCTGATCCTTTTTGAAGATGAAGCCGCTCGTCAGGAGGAGGCACGACGCCGAGCTGCTGTGAAGTCTGAGGCCGAGATTGCAGCTCTGAGGGACATCATCAACCGTCTGTATATCCCGTAGATTTTATAACTTCTTTTTTTCTTGGCCGTTCACGGCTCTTGTACCTTTTCTTCGTCTTTTAATAGACGTTTATGTACAAAATAAAGAATCTTTTCTGAAATGAATGTAGTTTTGTGAAATATCGATGCTAGAGGTAATGTGGACGTAGCAAGGATATTTCTAGTGGGTATTCCGCTGGAGAATTTTTTGATGTGGACCTATTATCCGTTTTATATTTGAATGATTCGAATATATACAATAAGTTGAGCGAAGCTGCTAGTAGAGGTAATATGGACATAATAACAGAGGATGTTCTATATCTGATCAGAGGTAATATGGACGTGGAAAGATATATAACATTAAGTAGGAGTGGATAGTTCAGAGGTAGTGTGGACATGACTATTTTTGATGAATGTTTTGCTCAGAGGTTATGTGGACGTGGCAAAACATAATCATTTCACTGGAGAATAATTATCAGAAAACAATTTAGAGGTAATAGGGACGTGACTTGTTTTCGTCAAACTGAGTTTGGACAGAGTCAAAAAACGGAAATGATTCTACTGGGGAAATATTTAGAGGACCTATTATCCAGGACGTATTCAAGACTCTTGAAATATGGATAATAATTAGATAGTTTTTTTTGAATCATATAAACATCGTACTGTACATTTACATAACTGAACATATGTGAACAAAAAAAGGTTACACATAGTATTTCTTCAGGAACTTGCCGTTGATAGGCATCATGAGCAAGTCACCATCAAGCTTGGTCAGCCAGTACGCACCGTTGGAATACACCGATTCTATGACGAAATGACCTTCCCATTTAGGCTGGAATTTTCCTTTTGTTTTATGCATCATGACCATCGGTCTTCTAACTGCTAGGACCAGATCATCGACTTGGAAGATCCTTTCCTTCACTTTTTATTGAAGGCTCTGGAAAGGCGTGCTTGGTATAGCTCAATGTGCTGCTGAGCTAACAAGCATTTTTCGTCTAGCGCTTCGAGCTCCTGGGGTCGCAGACGATAGCTTTCTTCAGTAGTCAGCTCGCAGGCTAAGGCTACTCGAAGAGAAGGAATCTAGATTTTTAGAGGAAGAACTGCTTCGCTCCTGTAAACCAGAGAGAATGGTGTACTGCCTGTTGGAGTCCGGACCGTTGTCCGATAAGCCTATAGACATTCACCGAGCTTCTCGTTCCAATCGCGCTTGTTTAAAGACACGAACTGCTTGAGAAGTTTTATGATAGTTTTGTTGAAGGCTTCTGCTAGCCCGTTAGTCGCTGGATTGTAGGCAGTAGAGGATACGTTCTGGATTCGATTCTTATCGCAGAACCGATAGAACGCATGGCTTGCGAATTGTGGACCATTATCATGGATGATCCTACGAGGTAGGCCAAAGTGGTAGATGACGTGATGTTTTATAAAACTGATCACGTTTGACATCTTCACTTCGGTGAGCGGTATAGCTTCCGCCCATTTGGAGAAGTAATAGGTTATGGCTAGGATAAACCGATATCCTTTGGAGGATGGCAGACTGATTGGTCCTATGACGTCCATGCCCCAGGCTTCAAACGGCCAAGATGCTGCCGTCGGATGTAGAAACTCCGAAGGTTGATGAATGAAATTGGTGTGGAACTGACAAGCTCTATACTTCTTTGCATATTCAACAACATCTGCTATCATTGAGGGCCAGTAATAACCCATTCTTTTGAGGCGATCTTGTAATTTGGGGCCTAGTTGATGTGCACCACAGACTCCATTATGCGCCTCCCGGAGTGCATGTTTGGTTTCTGAGTCTGATAAGCATCGTAACAGTAGCCCGTCATAAGAGCGTCGGTACAACATCTTGGTAGCTGTGTTATAGTAAAATCTGAGGGATCGCCTTTGGATGGATACTGTTTCCTTCGGGTCCTCGGGGAGGATTCCATAGACAGCATAGTCTATGAAGGGAAATCTCCAGTCTTTAACATCGACATTTGTTTCCGCTGTATAACTGTGATGAATATGCAAGGCATTTTTCACACAGAATAGTTCTCGACCAGATACTGTGATCGACTACTGAGTATTGGTTGGAACGGTCAAGGAAGCAGCGAGACCGGCTAGAGCATATACTTCTATATTCTGTAGTCGAAGAACGTGCTCGATGAAGAATCCAGCAAAAGTAGACGCCAGCTCGATTGTTGCTCTGTGGTAGGGGATGAGATCTTCATGACGAACTTCATAATCCCCTCGGACCTGACTAACTATTAGCTTGGAATCGCCGTAAGCTTCTAGATAATCAACTCCCAGTTGCTTCGCCAGTTGTAGGCCGATTAATAAAGTATTATATTCAGCCACATTGTCGGTGCATGGTTCCACGAGAGAATATGTACGGTGTATAACCAGATAATCAGGTAACACGAGCACGATACCTACTCCAGCCACGATGTCTCTTTTGGGCCCTGTTCTTGATGCGCCGTCAAAGAACATTTGCCAAATAGGGATTTCTTCAGTTGCAGTGTTAGACTCGACCACTTCGTCGAAGATTTCATCGTAGAGTTTGGATGACTCCGGCACCGGATGAGCTGCTAGAAAATCAGCTAATACTTGGCCTTTTACTGCCTTCTGAGGGACGAAGATCATATTATATGGAGTTAACAACATTGCCCATGTAGCTAAACGGAAATTGAGAGAGCCCGGTTTAGTCATGAGTATTCTGAGAGGGTTGACTTTAGATATGATGTGGATAGTCTGCCCAGACACGTAGTGGCATGTCTTTTGGATGGCAAATACTAGTGCAAGGCATTCCTTCTCCACATGTGTGTATATGTGCTCGGCACCCACCATTGTGCGGCTGAGGTAGTAGATTTCCTGTTCATGGCCACCTTCATTCTTCTGAGCTAATAGGACGCCAAGAGAATGGTCTATAGCGCGGACATATAGTAAGAAGGGCTTCCCTATTATTAGAGCTACCAATACTGGAGGGCTTGTAAGATATGCCTTGATGTCGTCGAATGCACGTTGACATTGTTCAGTCCAGACGAAAGATACGTCTTTCTTCATGAGCTGGGTGAACGGTTCACACCTTCCAGAGAGGTTTGAAATGAATCGTCTGATGTAGGCTAGCCTTCCTTGTAGTCCGCGTAGCTCTTTGAGGTTTCTTGGAGGGCTTGTAAGATACACCTTGATGTCGTCGAATGCATGTTGACATTATTCAGTCCAGACGAAAGATACGCCTTTCTTCATGAGCTGGGTGAACGGCTCACACCTTCCAGAGAGGTTTGAAATAAATCGTCTGATGTAGGCTAGCCATCCTTTTAGTCCGTATAGCTCTTTGAGGTTTCTTGGAGGATGTATATCGAGGATAACCTTCACTTTCTCCGGGTCCAGATGTATACCCTTTGAAGTGATGACGAAATCAAGGAACTTGCCGCTGGAAACTCCCAGAAACGACTTGGTTGGATTCATCTTGAGTTGGTGTGCACGCATTAGTTCGAACACCGTTCTCAAGTCTTGGAGGTGGTTGCCCTTGAGACGACTTTTGACTGCGATATCGTCTATGTAGCACTCCACAGTTTTGTGCAAATGATCGCGAAAAATTATGTTCATGGCTAATACACTACTCAAGGCATGTCATTGCACGATCCGTGCCACAATTTCTAGTCGTCTTGTACTCCAAACTCCACCATGGCTAAAGTCATCTACCGTAATAATTAACTAAATAATTATTTAATAAAATCCAAAAATCACCATTTTAAATCAAATAAATAAATAAAATATTTAAAAAAAATTTGGAAAGGGGAGCTACAGTGATCGATGCCAACGTATCCTACAACATCTTATTGGGACGTCCATGGATACACGAGAACATGATCATTCCTTCCACACTTCACCAGTGCTTCAAGTACGTCAACAGTGACAGTGTCGTGAAGACGGAGTTTGCCGATGTCGATCCTTTTAAGGACATCGAAGCTTACTACAGGGATTCGATACTTTACCAATCTCAGCCCCCCAAGGATAACGGCAACGAAGCTGACAATGAAGCTGAAGCAAGTCTATCCTCCAATAATGGTCCCCTGATTATCCGAGTCAAAGGACGTACTACTCCAAAAAGTACTCCGAAGCCTCTCACAATCTGGGTGAAAAAGAAGAACCCTGACAAGGTCAAACCATTGACCATCACTCCCAGCAAGACACCCCGGGAGGAACCTATTGATGCCCGTCCTCTCAATCCTGAAGAATTACCCTACGTGGTGAACTCGGCCAAGATTGTGGCTCCTCTTCCAGATGATGATCCTCTCAATGAGTATATCAATACTCAGAATAATCTTTGAATTACTCCGATGTCTATTAATCTTTAAACTACTACATAGATACGATATATGCTCTAGAGAACGACATTGGACCACACCTCTGTATGCTGGTCACAACACCTCACCTGCGGGAAAACGTTTACCCAAAAGATATCCTCCACTTCATCGTTCCAGCCAGAAAGAAAGATGAAGAGCTAATCATCTTCGATCGTATAATTGGCAAGAGAAAGTTCGTTCCAGACTCTACTTCTCCCAAGCACAACACAGAAGCTGACTATGGAAAATGCACTTTTTCGGTGTAGTTTGCAGGCCAAGAATATCATCCAAATTATGGGATATGACATCAAAAGCGACAAAGGACTAAATTACGGTCGAGGACGACGGTTGCCAATACGATACTTTGCTCCTCCCAGCAACCCGAGAATTACTATCACGAAGCGGTGTTGGTTTGGGCTATGTCTCTCCTCCAACAACTCCTAAAAGATCAGTTGATGAAGCAGAATCGTTGTTCTCTTTCTTCTGATTCCTCCCTCTGGACTCAGCTCTAGCTCGACGACATATTCAAAGCAACTCTGCATGTCCGAAGATGAGTTCCCTATAACCGATCACTGACGTAATGATCGACAGTACTTGTGGCTTCGAGCGGATGTCCTTCATGGATGGGTTTCTCAGGCTACAACCAAATCAGCTGTTCCCCGACGACCAGAACACACATCTTTCCAATATATATATATATATATATATATATATATATATATATATATATTATATATATATA
>JANAVB010002180.1:27500-56146 GCA_029216955.1 Iris pallida | reverse complement strand
ACATGATGCAAGACGAGACAGGTAGTTTGTACAAGCACAATCAGGAAATCAACCACGGTGTCCAGACAAGGTCATACCTAGCAAATCAGGACTGGCTGTCGCAACAGCGGTCAAGAGTAAACATGTCATGTCAAGAGTACTAGTCAGGAGTGCGCCACCACGGGCCACTATCAAGAATCAAGAGTATACATGCCAGGTTTACCATCAAGTCCAGAGTGCTAGTCAGGAGTGCACCTCCACGGGCCACTAATCAAGAATCAAGACAAGTCCAGGTCATCGTGTAATACCAGGAACAAGGTCAAACCTATCAGTCACCAGAAGTCACATGCCCAAATCGTGACATGGTATCAAGTCGGGTACAAGATCACGATCTCTACTATAGTAGCCTGTCAAGTACACATGGGAACCTACACCTCAAATCATCAAGTCGGTCCATCCACCAGATCAATCTAGCAAGAGTCTCCCATCCATGATTGAATATCACGTCAATAAAAACAACCACCAAGTACCAAGCTCATTCCCCTAACTGCTAGGCCCTCTGACTCACAAGAATCCTCCAAGTCAATGATCACAAGCCACTAGAAAACAAGCCCCTCAACTACCAAGACACAGCAATCAACCAGGTTTCCCCAACTACCGGAATACACAAAGATACCAGGTTTTGGGCGTTTGGAAAGTCGAGTAAAATCATATAATACCCTCGATATTCTCCTCGTTCCACGAAATATTCGAAATCACCAAAATCCAAGAATCCACATAGATCCACCAAGTCAATATCCCAAGATCGTACTCTCCATATTACTCAATCCTCAGTCATATCCACAAGTCACATCTCCCAATACATAGGACAACTGTCAGCTCTATCTGGCAGACGAGGACAACCCCTAGGATGAAGGGTCAGGGGACAAGAGTCCGGTAATAAATGCCGCCGGAAGTGGCAAGGATTACATGGACCGCTCTGGAGCAAATCCACAACCCTTAAACCAAACAAGGACCAGGGTTGCAGACCGTCTCCCGAGTGGAACCGCTCTCCTTACGCTATCCGACGGACAAGACATGTCAAGACGCTAGGCGACTAATCTAGTCGGGAGTCTACCCGGCAGGCAATGGGATCAGGTATACTATACCAAGACATGTACGAGCCCAGTCCAGCAAACCAAAGGAAGGGTTCTGCCCAATCCTTCGAACCAAATTCCCGATCGGGAATTCTGGAAAAATCCGGCAGAGTCTCCTCTGTATCCTGGACGGGAGCTCCCAGCAAATTGGGGCTAAAACCACTCGGCGCAACCCGCCGCAGAATCACAGTCGCAGGCTCGCAGGCTGAGAACACTAAGTCTCAGCTACCAGTAGCACTACGATGCGTACTGGAAACAAGTCGATAGCCGAGAACACTAAGTCTCGGCCTCCAGCAGCTCTACGATGCGTACTGGAAACCAATCGAACCCGAGACCACTAAGTCCCGGCTTCCAGCAGCGCTACAATGCGTACTGGGCGCCAAGCCAACATGCATAATAAAAACAACCGCCTCGCAGGGCGCACTACAACACATGTCCATAAATCTAACCCACGCACAATCAATCACAGCCTCAAGTAAGGTCAGCCAAAGCCGCTACCCGACCGCGAGTCGGACACGGGGCATATGGGGACAATCCATACATGTGAGTCGTGCTCGTGTCCTCGGAGGTGTGGATGACCCATCCGAGTTGTCCGATACGGTCTATCCCGGTATCGGGCCAAACTATCCTAAGTTATCATGGCAGTTCTACTGCTAAGCTACACTAACATGATTATACATTTACAATAAATTAAATGCAATAAAATACAGGAGAGATGGCAAGAGCCGCCAATGAGCAAGGGATACTTGCCTAGAGGGCTCGGCTAGGTAAGCAAGTCTTCGGCAGTCGCGATCCAAGGTGGCACGCCAATCGAGATCCTCAGAACACACAATAAACAATCATTAGCACCAAACAATAAAATAATAGAAGAAATCACAGGGGACGGCAGGAGGCTATACCGTGTGGGTCCCGCAAGCAGTGCAGGGATCTGGCACGAAAACCGAGGTACGCGGATCGATACGGGCACGCAAACCGAGACGCGCACGTATATCGAGACGCGCACGAGAATCGAGGTGGCACGAATATCGAGACGAGCGGAAAACACGTGCACGTAAATCGAGACATGCACGTAGATCGAGAAATCACGAATATCGAAACGGCGCACGAATTACGCGACACGCAAATCAAGGCGAGCACGTAAATCGAGACGACCCAAGTCCAAGGAGCACGTAAATCGATACGGCACACAAATCGATGTGTGCACGCAAATCGATGCGGTACGGAGTCTAATACGGCACGCAAGCCGAGGCGGCACGCAAATCGATGCGTGCACGTAAATCGAGGCGGCACAGGTCACGAGGAAGGCACAAAGGCCGAGGCACAAAAACCGAGGCGGTGCACAAATCGAGATGGCACGGGCCCGAGGCAGCGCGGGGCTCGAGGCGTCCCGCTGCCCAAGGCAGCACGTGGGTCGAGGTGCACGGAAAACGGGACGACACACAAATCGAGGCACACATCCCAGAAGCACGGGGAACGAGGGATCACGCGAATCGAGATAGCATGCAACCCAAGCAGCGCGGGGCCCATAGCGTCCCGCTGCTCGAGGCGTGCACGGAGCTCGAAGCACACAACTCAAGGAAAGGCACGGAGCACAAGGGCTCGCTGCCCGAGACACGCAGGCCGAGAGGGCTCGCTGCTCGAGCGGCGCGGGGCCCAAGGGCGTCCCGCCGCTCGAGGCGGTGCTGGCCCGGGCGCGGCAACGGCACGGCGGTGGTGTTGGCCGCCGGGGAAAAGAGGAAAGGAAGGGGGCGGAGGAGAGCGGGGCTCACCGGGGCTCGGCCAGGTGGGGCTGGTCGCCGCCGGCGGAGAAGACAGGGAGGGGGAGATCGGGATCTCTCGCCGGCGGAGGGGAGTCGCGTCGGCGGAGGGAGGCAGACGACAACAGCAGCAGGGGCAAGGAAGAGGAAGGGGCGGAGGAGCTCACCGGAGGGGGTTGCCGGCGGAGAGGGAGGCGGCCGGAGCTGGGGCTCGGCCAGGCGAAGGTGGCCGGAGTCCATGGCGGTGGCGGCGATGATGGTGCTGGCAGCAGCGAGGGGAGGCGGAGGTGATGGCGACGATGATGGTGGTGGTCGTCGCGGATGCCACGGAGGCGGCGGTGGCCGGCCATGGAGAGGATGGTGGAGGGAAGCAGTGGTGGTGGCGGTGCTGGAGGGTGATGGCGGCGGTGGAGATGGGCGAAAGTGGTGGTGGTGACGGTGGCGATGATGGTGGGGGAAGATGGTGGTGGCGCTGGTCGAAGTGGTGACGGAGACGGGGGAGATCGGGAAGGGAACTGGGGAGAGGGAGGAAGAGAGAGAGTTGAGCGGGAGAGTGAAGAGAGAGAGAAAGGAAATTTGGGGGAGGGGGCTGTCCGATCCAGTAAAGGGGGAGGAGAGAGAGAAAGAGTGAAGAGAGGGGGTGGGGTTAGGTAGGGGTTTGGGTTAGATATTTTTGGGAGGGTAGTTTAGGAACAAGAAATAAATAATAATAATAATGAGGATAAAATTACCTCCAAGTAAATAATAAAAAATTTCAAAAATACCCCAAAATTGAAATCCTCCAAATAAAATAATACGGTCAAATAAGTACTCCAAAATAGGAATATTACAGAGAGTGTGAAATCTCACCTGAGACTCGGTTGAGCCGACCATCCTCCCATCCCAGACGCCCTCGCGACCTCCGGCGCCGCCCTGGCACCTTCGTGCGTCGCCGCCCCGTCGCCCTGGTCAACCCCGCCTCTACCTGGGTCGCGCCGACCGACCGCCCCTGTGGCCGTCCTGCCGGCCATCGCCATATCTGTGAGCTCTCATCCGCGCCGCGAGTCAGCCGAGCCTCCGCCTGACGACCGCTCGCCCTCCTCTTACCGGAGCTGCTCTGCGCCGGAGCTCTTGGCCGACGACGAGCCACTCTCTCCACCGCTAGGGCACTGCCGCCAGATCCGGCCGCCCCAAATTCTTCTGCGCGCCGCCAACGCGCTGGAGGCCTGCGACCCTCTTCGCCGCGTCTCCGTTCTCCGCCGACTGAAGCACCCAACGATGCCGCCCCAGACTGGAACTCCTCCGCCGGTTGCACACCGAGAACCCGCTGTGAGCTTCCCTCACTCCTCGTCTCCTTCTCTTAAGCAGATTTTAGGGTTTTAAAACTTTGGGATCAGACCCCCCCCCTTTTAGTTCATTACATATTAAGTTAATATAATGGTTAATATATTAGTTAATATAATGGTTAATATATTAGTTAATAAATAGTTATATATTAGTTAATATAATAGTTTGTATATTAATTTATATATAGTTTAATGGTAATAGTGAATGGTTATTGTTATTTTTATTATTATTAATAATCTTAAGTATTGATATTATAGTTATTATCATTAGTATTTAGGGATAAGTTTTGGGTTGGGCTCAGTAGCTTCTGCCAATTAATATGTTGGACGATGTTAATAAATTAGAGTTTTGAAATCAAATCTATTTTTATATATTTAATTCTTTTAGGGTTAATTGATTTAGACTTAATAAATTCTTTTCCTTTCATTAATAAGTTATTTACAAAAATGGCAATTTGGTAAAAATGGGTTATGGACTTGGGTTTCAAGCCCCCGAGTTCTATTATTTAGATATTTTATTATTATTCTTAGGCTTGGGCTGCAAGCCCATAAATCAATTTGTTTAAATTTTGCTCTGTGAGTCGGGCTGGATAGCCCAATAGCCCATGTAATGATTTAAGGGTATATATATTTATACATAAATTTTATACTGATAATTATAATGTATACAAAATATCTACTTAGTAAATATTTTTATAGATAAGTTGAGAGTAGATCTTTAACCTTGAATTTAATAGTATTTTATATTATACTTTAAATCTATTTACCATAATTTATGATTTAGCCTAATGAATACTTTCAGTGTTATTCTAAATAAATTAATACTTTTGAATAATAATTTTGGTTAAATTAGTTATATCTATTTATTTATACCTTTTCTAAAAAATCTTTAATCGTGACTAGTTTAATTGTTTCTCTTTCTCGATTTGATTATCGTACCAAGCTCTGATTTTAGACTTTTATATCAAACTAGGCTATTTGGACTATTTTGGACTAATTGGGACTGCCCGTGTCGTCATCTGGGACCCTCTGTGGAGCATAGCATTGTACCTACCTCGTGTCGACACATTCGTGTCGCGTACGTCGATTCCAACCAAATCGAGGCGAGTACATTCTATGACCGTTTCATACTTGCTAGGAGTATTTTCCTGCTCTAGATTATTTTACTTGATGCTGACACGATGGAACACACGAATTAGTACTATATGGACTTTTTATACGATGTTATCCCCCTCGGGAGCATCAGATACATCTTGTCATGTGCATTTCACTTTCATCATGTACTCTTGTGCTTTCACCATACATGTGCACTCTCGTGATTCATGTACTCTCATGATCACGGAGCCCCCATGTTTATATTCATGTGCACCATTTATGGACCCCCATGTGAATCTCATGTGCAATAACATAACTTGAACGGATCCTTGTGTATTGATTGGAGTACGGGGGAATATAAATAGTCATGTGGACAATTTTCAAAGTAGTGTAGTCTGTGCGACCTCTCATGTTTATTATCAAGCCGTTCACATGTCTAGCTTGTACTCTAAATCCCTAGTTCACTGTAGCTCTTTACTTATAGTAGATATTTTATATAGTCTTCTCTTTTTACTCATGTATACTCTTCAGCGTTTCATGTATTTACTCTATTGCCTGTATTTTATTCCTATCATGATATGAACTGCGTGAGATGTACTGTACTCGCTTCCGTCCTGACTGCACCTGTTGATAAATTTTACAGATAGCTTGGAGGTTACCTGCTAGCCTAGAGGAGACACAGTAGAGGTTGGAGTAGATAGCTAGAGTTTTCTTATTTTATTTTCAGTTGTCTTGAGTTGTATTTACTTTATGGATTACTGTATTTGAGATTTGAGAGGTTTTTTCGGATTTGTGATATCTTAGACACTTAGACTTTTATCTGCTGTATCTCTTTGTGGATTTAGTTTTTATCTATCTTTTTATCGTATTCTACCTTAGATGTGATTGAGACTGTATTTGCTATGTCACCTCCATTCGGTGTATATACTGTACAGGTACCTTAATATGTTTAGATGATTGACTTAGGACATCGTTCTACCGCCGACACTGCGGCGTAGGCTGGACGTACCCACTTCTCGTGCCCTTACTCTAGGGTGCGGGTCGTGAGACGTTTTTAGTGGTGGCCCATGCAGGTCGAGTTTGTGTAGTGGTATTCGCACAAGAGTATCACTACAGTCTGCAGTAGGATTATGATGTATTTTTGAAGGTACTCAATCACAGTTAGGACTCCTTAAGAGATTCCTGGGATGACCCTTGAGAATCTCATTATAAAATATCTCAAAATTATTTTAACGGTTTATATTTGCCTTTTTTTTGTTAGCTAATGAAATTGATTTTTGGTATCCATTGTTGATTTAAAATTTTGTCAAGATAAAATTATATGGGCTAGGTCATCTCAGTTATGGAATCTAGTCTTCTACAGTCATATTAGCCAGCATGGTGAGGACATATAGTCTGATTTTGGATATATTTCTCGGGTGTGGGAATTTAAGGTTTTTGCAGCCAAGCTAGCGGCATCGCAAAATTTTAAATACCATGATTCTAGAGGTATGTGCCTTAGTCGAGGACTCTGTGATTATCGTAGCCTTGCTTACTAGTATGACGAGGATTTAGAGTACCATAATTTTGGATAGACGCATATGATTATCAGATTGTACCTTAAATGCTTTTGAACATGTTTTCTCTACTTTTGATCATCTTTCAGAAAAAGAATTATTTTTTTTTGTTTTGCTGCTCATTATTTAACTTAGGAATAGGAGTAGGAGTAGCTTTAGCTGTTATTATAAATCATTGTGTAACTTCTTGCTATGAATTTCTTTATAATACAATGAATCGATGATTTTTGCTAGACCTTATCTTGTATTTGATATTATAGTTTTGGTTTCAAAATAGTTCCTTCTTTTAAACAGATAAGTAGAACAGATTCTATTATCATTTCTCTTCGTACCAATATTTTATTTCCATCATTCTTTGTTTATATAACTGTCCTGATTACATCAATTCTGTCTCGTATCTAATTCTGTCAGCTATACTTTGAAACCCTTGAATCTTCATATCATTTTACCTGAGAAATATTGAGGAAGTGACGTAAATCATCGTTCGAAAATGACATAATTGGTTATCATATGATGATTTTGTAGGAATAAAAATGTTGGATGTCAAATATGAAAAATTTGAGATGTAGATGTGGTAAAGGTTTAGAATGGAATCGAAAGATAAATGTAATCGATTTAGAAAAATCACAGAAAATTGGTTATGAATAATTCATTGATGTATTTCAAAAACTAATGAGGATATTCAAGGTCAACCTAGTTTTGAGAATTTAGAAAATCTTGGTTATTGATTCTTGGGAACTTTTACTCTAAGGCTATGTAGAAATTTAGTAATGGAAAAGAGAATTTAATTGTATTCAATGATTATACGAAATTGAACTAGATATTGTAAGAGGGTGACTAGAGACAAAGAGAACACAAGGATTTTAAGTTATAGGAATTATTTTTGATGATTAATTTTTTTTTATAGAATTCAAAAAAGATAATATTTGAAGGTGAACGTTGAAGAAAATTGAAGGTTGATTTATAAATAAGAATAAATTTGTATGACATAGTGGTATTAGAGTTGAGTAAATACGAGACTTGATTTAAACAAGTTCAAGGACTTCATAAACTATTTAGAGGTTTCGGATCTAATTTAGGACGAGATGGAATTTTTTTTTGGGGAAATTTGATGAAACGAATAAGTGTTGATACCTAAATAAGAGGGGTATGCTTCATGGAAATGTTTTAGAAATTTAAAATTTTGTCTATGGTAATCATGGTAAAGGCTTAGATGACTGAAGGTTATAAACTCTTGGTGGTAGGCATATAAGGGTTGAATTTTCATATCAGAACTTGTGAGATGAAGATGCGATTGGCAAATTATGACCAGATGAACTTAATGAAAACAGAGCCAGATGATTAACTTGACTTCCCTACGAAATTTGTCTCTTGTTTTCCTATCAAAAGGAGGAATTTGACTTATTCCATATATTTGAATCACCCTTTAAAGGTTTTCAATATCCTTGAATCCTAGCTCCCTTAACCACGACCAGTCGACTTTGATCATCTTTTCTTATTGTATTAATATTTTGGGTCGTACTCAATTGAATTAAATTTAATTGTGACCTGAATCTCCATCCTTGTATGCACGTGCTCAGACTTCGATGACCTTGTCCTCCATATTGCCAAATCTTGATTTCCCAGAATTGATCAACTTAGATCGTATCGAGACTAAATATTCTTAGCATATACTGTGATTGGATGCTATTGGCATTCATTCTTTAAACTTTGATTTTGATTTTCTTTGAGTAGTACCCTTCATCGTACCAATAGTCTTGACCCTTGACCATACTCAATTTATTTGAATTCCATCGTGACCTGGATCTCTATCATATGTTGCTCGTGCTCAAAAATCTCGATTTCATTCTTTTTGAACCTAAATTCAAATATTGATTAACCATATTCTTTATCGTGTCAATATTTTAATTTTGATCGTAATCAAACTTCGATACCAGTATCACTCGTGCATAAAACTCTATTTATTCTTGAAGATGACTAAATTCTGTTCCAATCGCGATTAAGCTTCATACTATTCTTGATCGGGCCGAAATTAATGTTGGGTTATGCCTAGACTACTACATACTCTTCATCATATCTAAATACTATTTGACCAAGGTTAGGCTAACTTTATCTTCGATCGTGTCGAACTAACGATTATGATCATGTTCGAATTTTAACACTGGTACCCAAACTCTTTTCTGACCATGATTTTACTTCTGATTATATCTGGACTCCTTGTGATTAGTCATGCCTAGATGACCTGGCATGACTAGACGACTATGAATCCCATGGTCGTGATTTTAACGACCATGACTATCGTACCGATTTTGCCTCTGAATCGTGCTTGAAAATTTTGTCCTTGATCACGACTACCGATTGACTATGAACTTGTCATGAATTGAGTGATCATATCAGAAATTTTTTTTCCATCGTACCTAAAATTCGATCCTCTAGTCACCGTGCTACTATTTCCTTCCTATTTCATAACGAGGTTTTGATTTTTGTTACTCTACTTACGTCATGCCTAAGTGATTTTAGTCATTCCAAGGTTTTAAGCCTCGATATGGCTCATATCAAGTGGTTTGATCCTTAGTAATTAATCATGCCAAACGTTTCATTATTCCTAGCGATGACCAATCGCATCATTTTTCGTATTTGACCGTGCCTTTACAACCTTGAATCTAACTTCATAGAACCTAGATCCCACTAATCAATAGTTCGGTCTAATTCTAACTAAATCATAACTGAGCATTTTTGATTTTCCTAGCCGCGACTTCGCTCTTAAATAACTTGAAATTTATTCTAAATGGTGCCTAAAACAACCTTGATACCCGGTCACAACTATATGATTGATTTGTCGTGCCAGAATCTAGACCTTGTTTATGTCTGAACCAATTTTTGCTCCTGTCATAAATTCGATTCTATAGATACCCGTGCTTAGGGTTCCATTCCTAGAGTATACCCAAGTTTTGGTTTTGTAGCCAAATCTTGAATCGTGCCAAAATCTAGATCATTTCAAAATTTTAAATCACGTTCGAACTCAGATTCTAGTTCATGACCTAATTAATCATGCTCATTAGACTTTCGATCATGACAAAATCACTAGTCGTGCCTAAGTCAATTTGAAATTTATTTTCTTGATCGTGCCAAGTCATCGTTCTTTAATCGTGTCTAAAGATATTACCTAACTTCCTATCGTATTTTGATTTCCCTATCAACCTTTAAATTTCAAGGACGAAATTTCTTTAAGGAGGGTAGATTTGTAACCTCCGTTAACCAATTTATTGAATTTTTAAATTTTGTATTTTCAAAACTCTCAATTTTCTGAATCTCGAAAAACGTGCAATTTCTAATTTTGAGAAAAACAATTTCGACCGTAATTGCTATCGGTCCTTATTGGTCATTGGTTTTGTAAAAATTATTTATGCGAATTTATCCTATTGGATTTTTCTGTCCATTCCTTAAAATCAATAAGATTTAAATATTGTTCTATATGGAGAAACGTTTATTGAATTTCAAATTTCAAAATACATTTTTATTTACTAAATAAATGGTTGTTAAATATATATAAATAATTAGTGAGTAAATTAGTATTATTTTAGTAATTAAAATATTGGCTAAATTGTTATTAGCCCATTTGTTAAATTAGTGGTAACTAGTAATTAAATTATTAATTTATAGCTAATATTTATTTAGTACTAATTAATTTAATCACTAGCATATGTTAGCAGTTAGTAACTAAGTTAGCATTAGTATGTTAGTATTTTCCACTAGTTCTCCTAATCTCTATTACATATACATTTTCTTGGGTTTTCTCCCACTCCTCTATAAGTAGCACACTTCCTAAGAGTTGTAACCTAGAATTTTTCTAGCCCCCAAAATTTTGACACACTTCCCTAGGCAACCTAGCCGCCATCCCTGTTCCCCCTGTCCGCCCAAGCTAACCCGCCCATCTCCTCGGCCATCGCGGAACTTTCGACTACATCCGACCACCCATCGCCACACCGGCACTCCGGCCTCCCCCTGTTCCTGACCTTCTCCTTCTGGCCAGCTCCGACACCACAACCACCACCACCAACACTGTCAAACATAGCCACTGCCATCACCTTCACCCGCCACCCCGGCCTCCTCCTGGAACCCGACCAGCCAAGTTCACCACCGCCACCACAGAACACCACCACCGACCGACCACACGACAGCTGCCACACCCAAATCATAGAGCATAGCAGAGAGGGGGAGGAGAGTGTGAAATCTCACCTGAGACTCGGTTGAGCCGACCATCCTCCCATCCCAGACGCCCTCACGACCTCCGGCACCGCCCTGGCACCTCCGTGCGTCGCCGCCCCGTCGGCCCTGGTCAACCCCGCCTCTGCCTGGGTCGTGCCGACCGACCGCCCCTGTGGCCATCATGCCGACCATCGCCAGATCTGTGAGCTCTCATCCGTGCCGCGAGTCAGCCGAGCCTCCGCCTGACGACCGCTCGCCCCCCTCCTGCCGGCGCTGCTCTGCGCTGGAGCTCTTGGCCGACGACGAGCCACTCTCTTCGCCGCTAGGGCACTGCCGCCAGATCCGGCCGCCCCAAATACTTCTGCACGCCGCCAACGCGCTGGAGGCCTGCGACCCTCTTCGCCGCGTCTCCGTTCTCCGCCGACCGAAGCACCCAACGACGCCGCCCCAGACCGGAACTCCTCCGCCGGTTGCCCGCCGAGAACCCGCTGTGAGCTTCCCTCACTCCTCGTCTCCTTCTCTTCAGCAGATTTTAGGGATTTAAAACTTTGGGATCAGACCCCCCCCTTTTAGTTTACATATTAAGTTAATATAATGGTTAATATAGTTAATATAATGGTTAATATATTAGTTATATAATAGTTAATATATTAGTTAATATAATGGTTAATATTTAGTTAATATAATAGTTTATATTTAGTTAATATAATAGTTTATATATTAATTTATATATAGTTATAATGGTAATAGTGAATGGTATTATTGTTATTTTTATTATTATTAATAATCTTAAGTATTGATATTACAGTTATTATCATTAGTATTTAGGGATAAGTTTTGGGTTGGGCTCAGTAGCTTCTGCCATTAATATGTTGGACGATGTTAATAAATTAGAGTTTTGAAATCAAATCTATTTTTATATATTTAATTGTTTTAGGGTTAATTGATTTAGACTTAATAAATTCTTTTCTTTCATTAATAAGTTATTTACAAAAATGGCAATTTGGTAAAAATGGGTTATGGACTTGGGTTTCAAGCCCCCGAGTTCTATTATTTAGATATTTTATTATTGTTCTTAGGCATGGGCTGCAAGCCCATAAATCGGTTTGTTTAAATTTTGCTCTGTGAGTCGGGCTGGATAGCCAATAGCCCATGTAATGATTTAAGGGTAATATATATTTATACATAAATTTCATACTGATAATTATAATATGTATACAAAATATCTACTAGTAAATATTTTTATAGATAATTGACAGTAGATCTTTAACCTTGAATTTAATAGTATTTTATATTATACTTTAAATCTATTTACCATAATTTATGATTTAGCCTAATGAATACTTTCAGTGTTATTCTAAATAAATTAATACTTTTGAATAATAATTTTGGTTAAATTAGTTATATTTATTTATTTATACCTTTTCTAAAAAATCTTTAATCGTGACTAGTTTAATTGTTTCAGTTTCTCGATTTGATTATCGTACCAAGATCTGATTTTAGACTTTTATTATCAAACTAGGCTATTTGGACTATTCTGGACTCATTGGGACTGCCCGTGTCGTCATCTGGGACCCCTGTGGAGCATAGCATTGTACCTACCTCGTGTCGACACGTTCGTGTCGCGCACGTCGATTCCAACCAAATCGAGGTGTGTACATTCTCTGACCGTTTCATACTTGCTAGGAGTATTTTCCTGCTCTAGATTATTTTACTTGATGCTGACACGATGGAAACACGGATTAGTACTATATGGATCTTTTCATACGATGTTATCCCCCTCGGAAGCATCAGATACATCATGTCATGTGCGTTTCACTTTCATCATGTACTCTTGTGCTTTTACCATACATGTGCACTCTCGTGATTCATGTACTCTCATGATCACGGAGCCCCCATGTTTATATTCATGTGCACCCATTTATGGGCCCCCATGTGAATCTCATGTGCAATAACATAACTTGAACGGATCCTTGTGTATTGATTGGGTACGGGGGAGTATAAATAGTCATGTGGACAATTTCCAAAGTAGTGTAGTCATGTACGACCTCTCATGTTTATTATAAAGCCGTTCACATATCTAGCTTGTACTCTAAATCCCTAGTTCACTGTAGCTCTTTACTTATAGTAGATATTTCATTACAGTCTTCTCTTTTTACTCATGTATACTCTTCAGCGTTTCATGTATTTTACTCTATTTTCTGTATTTTATTCCTGTCATATTATGAACTGCGTGAGATGTACTGTACTCGTTTTCGTCCTGACTGGAACTGTTGATAAATTTTACAGATAGCTTGGAGGTTACCTGCTAGCCTAGAGGAGACACAGTAGAGGTTGGAGTAGATAGCTAGAGTTTTCTTATTTTATTTTTTTGTCTTGAGTTGTATTTACTTTATGGATTACTGTATTTGAGATTTGGGAGGTTTTTCCGGATTTGTGATATCTTAGACACTTAGACTTCTATCTGCTGTATCTCTTTGTGGATTTCAGTTTTTATCTATCTTTTTATCATATTCTACCTTAGATGTGATTGAGACTGTATTTGCTATGTCACCTCCATTCGGAGTGTATATACTATACAGGTACCTTATATATGTTTAGATGATTGACCTAGGACAGCGTTCTACCGCCGACATTACGGCGTAGGCTTGACGTACCCATTTCTTGTGCCCTTACTCTAGGGTGCGGGTCGTGACACTGATCTATCAATGGGTTCTTTCTTTGCTCGGCATGGGCTAAGATCAGGATGTAGTTTCCTAAAAATCCAATGTTCAAACATATTTGGAGTACTTGTATTCCTGTAAAATGGTCTGTCTTGCTTTGGAGAATTATATTATGCAAACTGCCTACAGATGACAAAGTGCAGTCTTTAGGGTTTGCGCTTGCATCCAAATATTCTTGTTGTGAATCTCTAGATGTTGAATCTCTAGTCACCTGTTCAGATAAGGGGAGATAGCTCAATGTCTGTGGACGCATTATGCGAATAAATACAGGGTGAAGACAACTGCGAACAACCTTATGTAGCGGCTACAGTCATACTGGAAGGGACGAGGGAAGCATGTGAAAGAGGTCATGGTGGGCGCTATTTGCTGGGTAATTTGAAGAATCAGAACAAGGAGCGGTTTGAGGGACGAAGATTTTCGATACAACAACTTGTGCGGCAAGTACAGAGGCAAATGTGCAAGGCTCTAGTCAAATGTAGACACATGAAGGATGCTCCCCCTTACATCCTAGCTTATCAATCTACTGGATTGATGTAAGGTGATCTTGTACTAAGTTTGTCTTTTTGAGATGATCAATAAAAGTTCCTTTCAATATATATTATATATATATATATATATATATATATATATATATAATAATATATATTTGGAACTAGAACTTTATTGATGTATCAGGCGCAAAATGCCGAAGCCTATACAAGTAAGCACTTCATGCGCGAAAAGAAAACATACAACAAAAAGAGGCCAGAAGGTAAAAACCGCTCCTGGCCCGAGCCCAAGGTTAGGACAACGTCGTCCGAAGAAGTCCGCGGAGTGCGAGCAACGCCTGTCGATTTTGAGAATTTATTGGAGGGCCTTCCTGATCAGCTGGGTGGGGTTGTATTGGCATCCTTCGAACCTAATTTGTTCCGATTCTTCCAAAGGACCCAAATGCCAGCGGTTGCGAGGATCTGATGCCCGTGGGAGGCATCCTAGCAGGCAAGAAGATCGTTGAAGCCACCGACCTGATGAACATGCCTGCATCGTTGAGAGAGGCTAGTCCACATCTAAGAAGCAAGGTTGGCATAGAGCAGGACGTGTTCGGCGGTTTCTGACCGGTGGGATGTGCAACAGTGACATTTCGATGCAAGGCTGAAGCCAATGGAGGTGAGGGAGTCATCGTTGGAAGCTTCTTACGGTGCGCTCTCCAGAGCAAATTGACCATTTGATGGGGATGCATTGTCATGCCCCGCTCCCGTAGGAGCGATCGTCCTCGCTAAGGCATGATGCCACACGAGCCTTAATTGCACTCGTGCAAGGTGGGTTCCATAACGACCAATTACAGCGGGTGCGACGGGGTCGTCGCACAGAAGTCCCAAGCAGAGACATTGAACAGCAGCAGAAATTTTGAATCAAAACACAAGTTTTCAAAAGAACTCTTTATTGATATTGAAACAACGGTTACACTGGGGGCGCAAGGCCAAGATTACAATCACTCAAGATCACTTTACTCACGTTACAAGTCACTCAGCTCTCTCTCATCTCTCAATACATGTCTCGAACCAGCGGATGCTTCGAAAGGCGATGCCCATACATTATGTCCCACATAAGCCTTGATTCTACGCGCCGCACGATTCGAATCGCCAAGGAACTCTATGCCTCGACGCATCCAAGCGAGCCCCGCACCACGAGCTTCTACTTGCGCCTGCACATGAAAACTATGTGGGTGTCAGTACTCAAATGTACTGGTGGAGTGAGCTCCTCGCCCACCCATACAAAACCAACACGTTAATTTACTTTTGTGCAACGTATCCCTTTACGATTGTCTTTCTATTCTTGCCTTATGATCAGTTTTAGGACCGACGCCTTGGCCTATTTGTGTCTCTAGACCATCACCGTGCAATCGTACCGTATCTTCCGGATCCTTGCCTCTAGACCATTCTCTTGCTAGCATGTCAACGTACGACTCATACTTGTCTTTCGTGCCATACTCTGGGACATAACGACTTGGTCGTGCGGTGAACTCGATTCGCTTCAACATCTCTGAGGCAGCCTCCTCGCTAAATCTTGCCTATACTTGTGATATGACAACGCGCCGTGCCTCACATTTCGAGGTCGTGCCTCGCAGCTTAACCTGACTTAACCAAACTTGCCCTACGGCCCTTCCAGACTTAACTCAAAATGTCTAACCCAACTTGTGGAACCAGTGTTGAGAACTCAAGCACGACGCCCTATCTCGTGCTAAAGCACGTGTCATTACGTATAGCCGAATCGTAGGCTTTATAATACCTTATGTGCATATCGTGCACTCATTTCATAACTCAACACATACCGTGCTTACACGTCCTTTATTACGACCGCACCGTGTGCGATTCGCCGCTTAGCACACCAATTATCTATATAAAAGGCCACTGGCATGACAAGCCATCGCGGACATAGCGCGGGTAGGCGGAGGGTCCTTCGATGCAAGGTAGCTAGCCCCATGGAAAGCCCCCGACTACCCACGCAATACGTGCGCTGCTATAACGTCACCTCCTAGGACGACTTGGCCCGGTGCCCCGACGTATAACCAGTCTAGGCAGAAATCTTTGTCGACAAGTTGTCCAATGACCATGCACCTACGAGACATCTAGACTCACGTAAATGCATGGCCTAATTTGTTGGTACGACTGGAACTATACTTAGCAACTCGTGCTCTGAACCACACTTGGTATAACGTGCATCAGGACCGTGAGACTCCCAACCGAGGGACCGCCTCATACCTCTTAACGTGCATAGGACCGCGGGACTTCCAACAGAGGGACCGCCTCGTACTTTATAACGTGGATAGGAACGCGAGACTTCCAACCGAGGGACCGCCTCGTACTTCTTAACGTAGATAGGAATGCGAGACTCCCAACCGAGGGACCGCCTCGTACTTCTTAACGTGGATAGGAATGCGAGACTCCCAACTGAGGGACCACCTCGTACTTCTTAATGTGGACAGGAAAGCGAGACTCCCAACCGAGGGACCGTCTCGTACTTCTTAACGTGTATAGGAACGCGAGACTCCCAACCGAGAGACCGCCTCAAACTTCTTAACGTATATAGGAACGTGCGACTCCCAACTGAGGGACCGCCTCATACCTCAAATGTATTCCGTGCGACACTATCGTCCAAGTCACACTCTATGTGACGAGCCTTAAGACCGTAGGAACGAATGGCTGCAGCCGTAGAACCGTGGGAACGAATGGCTGCAGCCATAGAACCGTGGGACCGTGCATACGCTCAACTTGAACAACCAAATTCTTTGGGTACCTAAACTCATGCCATAAGCCGTGTGATACAACTTAGCTCGTGGGACGATCAAGGCTACGCCGAGCCTTGCATTCGAGAAACGTGTATGCTTTATCGAGCATCTACGCGGGCGATGCCTATGACTTAGGCTAACTCATAGTTTGTGACGAATACCAACTTTTCTTCTCCCAAGCCACGGGACGAACCGAGTGTCATTTTCAAAGCACGCCGTGCACCAACTCTAATCCAATCGTGGGACGTTTTCCATGTTCTAAACTCGATTCGACACGTCGGGATTATTCCCTTAGCTATGTTGATTCGTCTCTTTTATTATTAAGCCTACTCGTACAAGTTGAAAACACGCGATTTATGAAGGCTAAGATGAGGCAAGTTCACCGAAACTACCCCACCTGAGCGATGTCTTCGAGTCCGTTGTAAGGCTAAGTCCGAACGCCGTCGGTATTTCGATTCCTCCGTTTGACTGAGCGGGGCGGGGCACTACATCATACACCACTCACAAAGTTTTGTCCTCGAAACTTACCGAGTACACTAATCGGCTTATAACTTGATTCAATATCCTACATTTCTCGCACACACTTCTTCTATGTGTTTTCTCAATCCGAGCCACGCTCGTGCTTATCGCTAACTTAGTCGTAAGGCATACCAACCGATCAACTAACATTCAAACTCGTCTCACGATCTCAAAATCCTTGTCCCATTCTCGTTCTTCAAGTCTCACTTGATTCAACGTATCACTTAGTTGGATCGTGCACATATTCTAGGCATCCCAAAATACATATATTCAGCCAAGCCTCGTGATAGAGAATCCGCCATCACCATTCGAGTCGGATTGTGCACATATTCAAGCATCCTTGATATACATGCATGTCAACCGAGCCTCATGAGTGGTGCCTCCACTATTTCCTATCGCTTCGCACTCAGACGTCTGCCTAACCACTAGGCTATGTCTTTCCGTCAGTACTGGAATCATAGTTCCCAAACAACGATATCAACACTGACCCATCCTAAGGTCAAACCAAATCGATGGTACGGGGTTTTCTACCCAAGCTCGCATTACTCCGATTTCTAAACATCGAGCATCGATTTCCTATGCACATCCCAATATTCGCCGCACGGGGTCCGAGTCATTCAGTAAAGCCATCCTACGATAACTCACGTTTGAACCAATCCCAAGACATGAACATATCGCTCGTGCATCAAGCCATTTCGCATCGTCTATCTCTCCGAACACGTTTGATTAGTTCGCCTATCATTCATTCTCAAATCAAGAACGCTATGACACAATTCATCTCTAAACCATAATTCATATTTCACGTTTTCGAAATCATCTATTCCAATTTACGTAATCGATCACAAGGTCGTCTGACTTAACAATATGCCACGCTCCGATCTCACACGAGTCCGATTATCTACGGTGGCATAAAATCACTATGCAACGCTCCCACGGAATAATCATTCTCATCGGGGCGTAACTCTTGTTTTGGGTTTAGACTAAATCATCCTCGATGCGCGGATTGGACCTACACAATCCTCAAGTTTTATTCGATTATCAATCGCAAGTCCTAACATCCTCGAATTTGCCTTCGCATCAAACCAACAAGTCAAAACAATTAAAGTTGTCGCATCCTGATTTTCTGAGTTCGATTATTCCCGCGACATGAATCACCATCAGCGCTCATGCGGAATGATCGCCCCAAATTTGATGCAACACATGTACGAGGCTGAGTTGCGCTCGCGCAAGACAAGATCGTCGACGCTGTGGTTATCCGTGTAACCATCAAGACATGATCACTTTCATCAACATTCCTCTCAATCAAAATCCTAAGTATAGCAACCAACCGAATAATAGCACTTGCACGATCGTCATTCACCGAGTCAGAGTACCCCCGAGTTATCGCATATCGATCTTTGATACGCCTCAATACCATCGATGACATGCATAACCTGACGATCTTCCTTTGCAGCAAGTTCCGATTCGTGTGAATGATGCTATCGTCCGACTGGATAATCTCCTCGACATTCAAATGAAATTCGATCATTGTCCCTCGAATCATTCACAACATCAATTTTTTAACCCAATTTCATGTATCGTCCAGCGGATGCTTCGGAAGGCAATGTCATACATTATCCCATATAAGTCTTGATTCCACGCGGTCGCACGCTTCGAATCGCAAGGAACTCTATGCCTCGACGCATCCAAGCGAGCCCCACACCACGAGCTTCTACCTGTGCCTGCACATGAAAACTATGTGGGTGTCAGTACTCAACTATACTGGTGGAGTGAGCTCCTCGCCCACCCATACAAAACCAACACGTTAATTTACTTTTGTGCAAATATCCCTTTACGATTGTCTTTCTATTCTTGCCTTAGGATCAGTTTTAGGACCGATGCCTTGGCCTATTGTGTCTCTAGACCATCACCGTGCTATCGAACCGATATCTTCCTTATCTTTGCCTCTAGACCATTCTCGTGCTAGCAGTGTCAACGTACCGACTCATACTTGTCTTTCGTGCCATACTCAGGGACATAACGACTTGGTCGTGCGGTGAACTCGATTCGTGCTTCAATATCTCTGAGGCAGTGCCTCCACGCTAAATCTTGCCTATACTTGTGATGTGACAACGGTCGTGCCTCATATTTCGAGGTCGTGCCTCGCAGCTTAAACTGACTTAACCAAACTTGCCCTACGGCCCTTCCAGACTTAACTCGAAACATCTAACCCAACTTGTGGAACCGGTGTTGAGAACTCAACCACGACGCCCTATCTCGTGCCGAAGCACGTGTCTTTACATATAGCCGAATCGTAGGCTTTATAATACCTTATGTGCATATCGTGCACTCATTTCATAACTCAACACATACCGTGCTTACACTTCCTTTATTACGACCGACACCGTGCGTGGGGATTCGCCGCTTAGCACATCAATTATCTATATGAAAGGCCACTGGCATGACAAGCCATCACGGACATAGCTCGGGTAGGCGGCGGGTCCTTCGATGCAAGGTAGCTAGCCCCATGGAAAGCCCCCGACTACCCATGCAATACGTGCGCTGCTATAACGTCTACCTCCTAGGACGACTAGGCTCGGTGCCCCAGCGTATAACAAGTCTAGGCAGAAATTCTTGTCGACAAGTTGTCCAATGACCACGCACCTACGAGACATCTAGACTCACGTAAATGCATGGCCTAATTTGTTGGTACGATTGGAACTATACTTACCAACTCGTGCTCTGAACCACACTTGCATAACGTGCATCAGGACTGTGAGACTCCCAACCGAGGGACCGCCTCATACCATTTAACATGCATAGGAACGCGAGACTTTCAACCGAGGGACCGCCTCAGTACTTCTTAACGTGGATAGGAACGCGAGACTCCCAACCGAAGGACCTGTCCTCGTACTTTTTAACGTGGATAGGAACGCGAGACTCCCAACCGAGGGACTGCCTCGTACTTCTTAACGTGGATAGGAACGTGAGACTCCCAACAGAGGGACCGCCTCGTACTTCTTAACGTGTATAGGAATGTGAGACTCCCAAACGAGGGACCGCCTCAAACTTCTTAACGTGTATAGGAATGTGCGACTCCCAACCGAGGGACCGCCTCATACCTCTAATGTATTTCGTGCGACACTATCGTCCAAGTCATACTCTATGTGACGAGCCTTAAGACCATGGGAACGAATGGCTATATGCAGCCGCAGAACCGTGGGACCTGTACATACGCTCAACTTGAACAACCAAATTCTTTGGGTACCTAAACTCATGCCATAAGCCGTGCGATACAACTTAGCTCGTGGGACGATCAAGGCTACGTCGAGCCTTGCATTCGAGGAAACGTGCATACTTTATCGAGCATCTACGCAGGCGATGCCTATGACTTAGGCTAACTCATAGTTTATGACGGATACCAACTTTTCTTCTTCCAAGCCACGGGACGAAGGACCGAGTGTCATTTTCAAAGCACGTCGTGCACCAACTCTAATCAGACCGTGGGACGTTTGCCATGTTCTAAACTCGATTCGACACGTCAGAATTATTCCCTTAGCTATGTGGATTCGTCTCTTTTATTATTAAGCCTACTCAGTGCAAGTTGAAAACACGCGATTTATTATGTGAAGGCTAAGATGAGGCAAGTTCACCGAAACTACCCCACCTGAGCGATGTCCTTCGAGTCGCCGTTGTAAGGCTAAGTTTGAACGTCGTCAGCATTTCGATTCCTCTGTTTGACTGAGCGGGACGGGGCACTACATCATACACCACTCAGAAAAAGTTTCAGTCCTCGAAACTTACCTGAGTACACTTATCGTCTTATGACTTGATTCAACATCCTACGTTTCTCGCACACACTTCTTCTATGCGTTTCCTCAATCCGAGCCACGCTCGTGCTTATCGCTAACTTAGTCGTAAGGCATACCAACCGATCAACTAACATTCAAACTCATCTCACGATCTCAAAATCCTTGCCCCTTTCTCGTTCCTCAAGTCTCACTTGATTCAACGTATCACTTAGTTGGATCGTGCACATATTCCAGGCATCCCCAAAATACATGCATTTCAGCTAAGCCTTGTGACAGAGAATTTGCCATCATCACTCGAGTCGAATCGTGCACATATTCAAGCGTCCTTGATATACATGCATGTCAACCGAGCCTCATGAGTGGTGCCTCCACTATTTCCTATCGCTTCGTACTCGGACGTCTGCCTAACCACTAGGCTATGTCTTTCCGTCAGTACTAGAATCATAGTTCCCTAAACAACGATATCAACACTGATCCCATCCTAAGGTCAAACCAAATCGATGGTACGGGGTTTTCTATCCAAGCTCGCATCACTCCGATTTCTAAACATCGAGCATCGATTTCCTACGCACATCCCAATATTCATCGCACGGGGTCCGAGTCATTCAGTAAAGCCATCCTACGATAACTCACGTTTGAACCAATCCTACGACATGAACATATCGCTCGTGCAACAAGCCATTTCGCATCGTCTATCTCTCCGAACACGTTCGACATTAGTTCGCATATCATTCATTCTCAAATCAAGCACGCTATGACACAATTTATCTCTAAACCATAATTCATATTTCACGTTTTCGAAATCATCTATTCCAATTCACGTAATCGATCACAAGGTCGTCTGACTTAACAATATGCCACGCTCCGATCTCACGTGAGTCCGATTATCCATGGTGGGCATGAAATCACCATACAACGCTCTCACAGAATAATCATTCTTATCGGGGCGTAACTCTTGTTTTGGGTCTAGTCTAAATTATTCTCGATGTGCGGATTTGACCCACACAATCCTCAAGTTTTATTCGATTATCAACCGCAAGTCCTAACATCCTCGAATTTGCCTTTGCATCAAACCAACAAGTCGAAACAATCAAAGTTATCGCATCCTGATTTTCTAAGTTCGATTATTCCCGCGACATGAATCACCATGTCAGCGCTCACACGGAATGATCGCCCTAAATTCGATACAACGTATGTGCGAGGCTAGAGTTGCTCTCGTGTAAGACAAGATCGTCGACGCTGTGGTTATCCGCGTAACCATCAAGACACGATCACTTTCATCCAACATTCGTCTCAATCAAAATCCTAAGTATAGCATCCAACCAAATAATAGCACTTGTACAATCGTCATTCATCGAGTCAGAGTACCCCCGAGTTATCCCATATCGATCTTTGATACGCCTCAATACCATTGATGACATGCATAACCTGACAATCTTTCTTTGCAACAAGTTCCGAGTCGTACGAATGATGCTATCGTCCGACTGGATAATCTTCTCGACATTCAAATACAAATTCGATCATTATCCCTCGAATCATTCACAACATTAATTTCTTCAACCCAATTTCACGTATCGTTTATCCGTCTATCTTAAGTCATTAACCAACGTATTTTATCAATTCGCAACATTCCTTGCTAACTCAAATCATCGAGCAACATTCAATCCAATCCTTAGAGTCGTTTGCGTAACTTCAAAGTCAAACCTTTTATGCACGCTATCTTTCTGTCGTGCTAACTTTTTGTATACGATCTGTATCAATTTCTTTAATCAAGTCATCCATTGTTTCATCGTTCCAAATCATTTTCTAACTCGTGTTGCCCATTCACAAGTTGTCCGAACGACATCTCGCTAGGGACATTCGAAGTCACGACCAACTAAACTTGACGCGTTCTAAGGCTTTGTGCGATCGCATCGCCTCGTCGACATACTCGTTGTTACTCGTAATCCTTAATTTTTGCTCGAATGATTTCCAAGACAAACCATACACCACTCAGGATTCGAGCCGTTCAATTTAGTCCAAATCACGTTCTCGTTACTCGCTAACACATCTTTAAATTCGTTCGACGAATCTCTAGCGTAATCGCTCACGTCGCATCGACGTACTAAGTCATTTGCACTATTTCTCAAAATCCAAAACAATCTTCCATGTACGCCTAAGCGTTAGTCCGATAGCGTTCCTATCGATATACACTCCAAGAGTATCTCCGTTCCCGACCAAGTGATACTTAATATTGTTTGCGACTCGTTTGCACCAAAAGGTCGAGGTGCGCGATACGCGGCACAACTTAGCCAAAAGGCCATGCGCATAACCATCCAGTACGGACTATATTCCGAGTTTGTAAGCTCACTTGCTAAGGTCGACGTAGGAATATTCGGCACATGTACGACTTTGCTAACATTAGCACGTGATTTCTATCAACTCAAGGTCGGCACCGTTCGGCCCAAAGGCCTACTGATGCGTTCGATTGAACACATGTACGAGCTTTTGAAAATATTAGACTTATTGTATGGACATCCCATGGGACAATTGAGAGAGAGAGCACACCAACGATATCAACTTACGAAAGCAAAACTTCAGAGTTTGCGGAAACATCGGAGTTAAGAAATTCAATCGAAAGTCCAAGACGTAAAGTCGTGCTCTGATACCATTATGTCACTCCCTGCTCCCGTAGGAGCGATCGTCCTCGCTAAGGCGTGATGCCGCATGAGCCTTAATTGCACTTGTTCAAGACGGGTTCCATAACGGCCGATTACAGCGACTGCGACGGGGTCGTCGAACAGAAGTCCCAAGCAGAGACATTGAACATGCAGCAGAAATTTAAAATCAAAACACAAGTTATTCAAAGAACTCTTTATTGATATTGAAACAACGGTTACAAGGGGACGCAAGGCCAAGATTACAATCACTCAAGATCACTCTACTCACGTTACAAGTCACTCAGCTCTCTCTCATCTCTCAATACATGTCTCGAACCAGCGGATGCTTCGGAAGGCGATGTCCATACATTATGTCCCGTATAAGTCTTGATTCCATACGGCCGCATGCTTTGAATCGCCAAGGAACTCTATGCCTCGACGCATCCAAGTGAGCCCCGCACCACGAGCTTCTACCTGCGCCTGCACATAAAACTATGTGGGTGTCAGTACTCAACTGTACTGGTAGAGTGAGCTCCTCGCCCACCCATACAAAATTAACACGTTAATTTACTTTTGTGCAACGTATCCCTTTATGATTGTCTTTCTATTCTTGCCTTAGGATCAGTTTTAGGACCGACGCCTTGGCCTATTTGTGTCTCTAGACCATCACCGTGCTATCGTACCGATATCTTCCTTATCCTGGCCTCTCGTGCTAGCAGTGTCAACGTAACGACTCATACTTGTCTTTCGTGCCATACTCTGGGACATAATGACTTGGTCGTGCGGTGAACTCGATTCGTGCTTCAATATCTCTGAGACAGTGCCTCCTCGCTAAATCTTGCCTATACTTGTGATATGACAATACGACCGTACCTCACATTTCGAGGTCGTGCCTCGCAGCTTAACCTAACTTAACCAAACTTGCCCTACGGCCCTTCCAGACTTAACTCGAAACGTCTAACCCAACTTGTAGAACCGGTGTTGAGAACTCAGCACGATGCCCTATCTCGTGCCGAAGCATGTGTCTTTACGTATAGCCGAATCGTAGGCTTTATAATACCTTATGTGCATATGTGCTTACACTTCCTTTATTACGACCGACACCGTGCGTGCGGATTCGCCGCTTAGCACGCCAATTATCTATATAAAAGGCTACTGGCATGACAAGCCATCGCGGACATAGCTCGGGTAGGCGGCGGGTCCTTCGATGCAAGGTAGCTAGCCCTATGGAAAGACCCCGACTACCCACGCAATACGTGCGCTGCTATAACGTCTACCTCCTAGGACGACTAGCCCGGTGCCCCTGCGTATAACCAGTCTAGGCAGAAATCCTTGTCACAAGTTATCCAATGACCACGCACCTACGAGACATCTTGACTCACGTAAATGCATGGCCTAATTTGTTGGTACGACTGCTATACTTAGCAACTCGTGCTCTGAACCACACTTTGCATAACGTGCATCAGGACCGTGAGACTCCCAACCGAGGGACCGCCTCATACCTCTTAACGTGCATAGGACGCGAGACTCCCAACCGAGGGACCGCTTCGTACTTCTTAACGTGGATAGGAATACGAGACTCCCAACCGAGGGACCGCCTCGTACTTCTTAACGTGGATAGGAACGCAAGACTCCCAACCGAGGGACCGCCTCGTACTTCTTAACATGGATAGGAACGCGAGACTCCCAACCGAGGGACCACCTCGTACTTCTTAACATAGATAGGAACGCGAGACTCCCAACCGAGGGACCGCCTCGTACTTCTTAACGTATATAGGAACGCGAGACTCCCAACCGAGGGACCGCTTCAAACTTCTTAACATGTATAGGAACGCACGACTTCCACCGAGGGACCGCCTCATACCTCTAATATATTCTGTGCGACACTATCGTCCAAGTCACACTCTATGTGACGAGCCTTAAGACCGTGGGAACGAATGGCTATATACAGCCGTAGAACCGTGGGACCGTGCATACGCTCAACTTGAACAACCAAATTCTTTGGGTACCTAAACTCATGCCATAAGCCACGCGATACAACTTAGCTTGTGGGACGATCAAGGCTACGCCGAGCCTTGCATTCGAGGAAACGTGCATGCTTTATCGAGCATCTACACGGGCGATGCCTATGACTTAGGCTAACTCATAGTTTGTGACGAATACCAACTTTCCTTCTCCCAAGCCACGGGACGAAGGACCGAGTGTCATTTTTAAAGCACGCCGTGCACCAACTCTAATCCGACCGTGGGACGTTTTCCATGTTCTAAACTCGATTCGACACGTCAGGATTATTCTCTTAGCTATGTGGATTCGTCTCTTTTATTATTAAGCCTACTCGTGCAAGTTAAAAACACGCAATTTATTATGTGAAGGCTACGATGAGGTAAGTTCACCGAAACTACCCCACCTGAGCGATGTCTTCGAGTCGCCATTGTAAGGCTAAGTTCGAATGCCGTCGGCGTTTCGATTCCTCCGTTTGACTGAGCGGGACGGGGCACTACATGCATGATTGCCAAAAAAGGGCGATATTGGGTGACGGCACTCCGATGCCCCTAACCACCGTCCTGGCCGAAGCCAACGTGAAAAATCTTTCGAACTTGGGGGACCACCTCCAAACATCAGGGTAGTCGAAGAGTTGCGCGTCTACGGCAGCAAGACAGACCACGACCTCCAGTTCCAGCCAATCTCTGACCTGGTCCCACCGTCAACCAGAGTCAATGTCCCATAAATTGCGGATCGTGCAGTTCATGGTGGTATTCGAGGTTTACTGGAAGACCACATCTCCGAGCCAACATTTTTGGCACAACGACGATCTACCATTGCCAAGCTGCAGGCAAATTAAGGGTTCATCGAGGTAACGTCCGTGAAGGATGCGGCGCCAGGATGCTGATGATCTGTTGTTTGCAACCGCGGTCGCAGGGTGAGAATATCGAAAGTATCTGGCTTTCATGAACCGAGCCCAGATCGAGTTATCTGTACGGAGCTTCCACTACAACTTCATAGAGCAGGCGTTAACGATGTGTGCTAACCTACTGAATCCCAGCCCTCCCTCATCTGTAGCTCTAGCCATGGTGTCCCAGCTAGCCCAGTGGTGCTTATCCTTCCCGTCGTTGTGTTCCCAAAAGAAGTTGGAGAAGAAGGATTCTAAAGAGGATGATACCTTTTAGGAGGGAGCAAATGGCCAGGGTGTAGATGGAAATGAAGGAGAGGACATGCCTGATCAGAATCATCTTTCCACCCGGAGAGAGGGTCGCATTATGCCAACCCGCAATTTGTTTTTTCTAATTTTGCTCACCAGATCTTTGAAGATGCCTGAATTCGCTTTACCTTACACCAACGGGCATCCTAAGTATGAGAACGGCGGGTACGTGGTGGAGAACAAGGTCAGGTTGGAGAGAGTAGCCGAGTGGTTCCTATCGGCTTTATGGTGGGTGTAGATGATGCTTTTGTTGGTGTTAACTCGCTGGGCCGAGCATCTGGTGCATTTCTCTAGCGTTCTATGGACCACCTCTACCGACCTGATGTCGCCTGAAGAAAAGTTAAGGATGTCATCAGCGTAGGCCAGATGAGTGATTAAAGGGCAGCCAGTGGTGGTATGAAAGTGGTAGAATCTAGGGGTGTTAGCCATGTTGTTGATGTTTCTTCTCAGCGCTTCAATTGCTATAATGAAGATGGTGGAGGATAGTGGGTCTTCCTGTCTGATCCCCCGGTTGGATTTGAAGAAGCCATCGGCCAACCCGTTGATGACGGTGGAGAACCTGGAGTTGCTTATGGATCTGAAGATGACATCAATCCAAATTTTAGAGAAACCGAAGGCCCTAAAAATCTAAATCATGAACTGCCAGTCCAGACGATCATAAGCCTTCTCCATGTCAAGTTTGATGGCAACATTCCCACCCCTGGACGGGAATTTCATGCAGGTTATCATTTCCTAGGCAAGAAAGATGTTGTCAATGATGTTCCGCCCAGGGACAAAAACTGCTTTGCTCTTCAGAGATGATATTGGGAAGGAGAGCGGCCATGCGATTTACGATGATCTTCGATATGATTTTATTGGTGAAGGTACATAAGCTGATGGGTCAAAAGTCTTTGAAAGTCTCCGGGTTGTCTTTTTTAGGGATAAGAATTAGGATAGCGCAGGAGATGGAATTGGGGTATCTCGTGCCTTGAAAAAAAAAATGACAGTAGCCTCATGGAAGTCGGGTTTAATGATGTCCCAGTAAGATCTGAAGAAGACGTCGGAGAAACCGTCGGGCCCGGGAGCGCTGTATTCGTCGAGGGTCCAAACTGCAAACTTGACTTCCTCCACGGAGGGGGTCAAGAGTTGTTCGTTCTCTCTCATATTGATCATGTTGGGGATCTTGGCCAGGAATTCCTCATCATTAACGATGACCTCTTTGGAGAATAGTTTGGTGTAGAAATCAGCGGCGGCCGTGTGAATGCTCTTCTAGTCATTGAGTAAGATACCGTTGTCGTCGAAGATTTGGTGCAGATTAAGTTGTTGCCTGCGGCCTTTGACACAAGAGTGAAAGAAGTTGGAATTCCTGTCCCTTTTGGCATCCCAGGTCAATCTGGTTTTCTGCTCCAAAAATTTTGTCTCAACTTTCATCTGGGATTTGAGGAGGGCTCTGGTGAGGTTGAGCGTAGCG
>JANAVB010002180.1:0-22500 GCA_029216955.1 Iris pallida | reverse complement strand
CGTTGTTACGTTATCATCACGGATTGGTACTATATGGATCTTTTTATGAGATGTTATCCTCCTTAGCGGGCGCATCGGGTACTTTATGTCATGTGTTTTATGTACATCATGTATTCTTTGCTCTTGCGTTATTCATGCACTCTCATGTGTACTCATGTACGCTCGTATGCTCTCATGTACTCTCATGTGATCTCATGTACGACCATGTTTCCTCATGTGCTTCATGTATAACGAAACCATCATATACGTAACGTAACCTGACTAGATCCTTGTGTATTGATTGGAGGGTAGGGGTGAGTATAAATGGTTATGTGATCTCTCCCATCATGTGCAACCCTGTTACTTATTCATGTGAAATTGTGTTATTCATGTGCAATACAGCTATCATGTGCAACTGTGTTATTCATGTGCAACTCAGATTATTCATGCGCAAACCCAAGCCGATTACATACCATCTTGTGCTCTAAATCACTAGTCACTTACAGTTCTTTACTTATAGTAGATATTTCCAGTTACAATTATCCCTCTCTTATTTTTATGTACATTTCTTTCAGTTCATGTATCTTACTCTATTGCTTGTTTTACATTTCCTGCCATGATATGACCTATTTTAGAGATATGTGCTCGTTCCTGTCCTGACTGGACCTATTGAACATATTACAGAGAATGAGGAGGAGTTCTACCCTACCTACTACGGAGCAGGCTTAGATGACACTTGTAACATGGACCCCCTAGTGGTACCGGTAGCTGCTGAGGATGTTACCATTGTCTAGATTAGATAGCTAGACTGTTTATCTTATTTTCTTTATGTCATTGTGTTTGTGGATTCAGAATTTGTATTATTTAGAGATGTTGAGACTTTATGTTGTTAACATGGATTTATTTCCCTTTTGTTGTATCTTCGTTTGAGGATTTCATTACTATCATATCGTGCTATTTACATCTTTAGACTTGTGCTTGAGTTGTACCTTTTGTAATTTGGCCTCCGTTCGGAGAGTATATCATATTGTGGTTAGTTGAGATCATGACCTGGAACAGTGTTCTACCGTCGACACTACGGCGTAGGCTGGACATACCCACTTCTCGTGCCCCTATACTGGATGTGGGTTGTGACAACAACATTTCTGAATTGAGGGTGGTGGCTCCAAAATTTCAGGAATCAGAAAGGTTTCTTGATACGGTTGAAATTGCTGCTGATCTCAATTAGGAGAGGGGAGTGGTCCGATTCTATGGAGTTAAGGTGGAAGAGATTGGAGATGAGACCCATGTCGGACCAATGGTTTTGGGCCAGGGCACGATCGAGACGAAAGTATTGTCTACGGTGCCTTCCTGCATGTTACACCAAGTGAAGGCGTTGCCGAAGAAAGAGAGAAGGACATGTGGGCATTAAAGATAAAGGTTTTGAAGTCATTCATGGCCTGCTGGGGGGGTGGGCGGCCCCCGGACTTCTCTTCTCTGCTCGAGATCGCGTTAAAGTCACCGATGCATAGCCACAGGAGGTTGTTGAGGGGGAGGTGGGTGTCCGACAGGGTAGCCCAGAGCAGCTTACGCTCAGTGATGTCACAGCTGTCGTGGAAGGTAGAGAGGAGGGTTCGGGACTGGAGTATGGGGTGCTCTACCCAGCAGGATAGCACCTGTCTTGAATCATGAATGATGCCAAATTTGCATCCGGTGGCGAAGAGGATCCAGATGTCATTGCATCCGGCGACAGCAGCCGGGAAACCGAGTTGCAGCTGGATGGATTTGAGTTTTCTATGAGGGGTTTTGGGTTCGATGATCACTAAGATGTCAATTCGGTGTATTTTCTTGAGGCTAATTATTTTTGCTCAAGGTAGGTTTATTGGCCAGCCCTCTGACATTCCATTAGAGGATGTTAAGCATTGGGTTGGATGCGAGGGTAGAGGTTGTTGAGCGTCGCGACTGACCTCGTTGTCATTGTCGTGTGCCCTTGATCGTGTTTTTCTTTTTGTTGTAGAAGATTTTAGGGGTTCTCGAGTTCACTGTTGTTGAGTCGACCGTCGCCTCGGACGGTCTATTTGCTTTGTTACCTAGTTCCTCTAGCTGGGTGGCATCGACTTCTTCGATATCAGTCAGCACGCAGAGGGGATTGCTGGGGTCCAGGAATCTGGCTTCTTTAGCTTGCTAAAGCCTATCTGCTAAGACGAGGCTAAGGCTGGTCGGGTCGGCCTCGGATGTGCTGTCAGTGATGAGAGGAGAATCGGCTATGCCGGCAAGGGCTGGGTGGGGGATCAGGGCCAACTGTGCCTCCTCTTCTCTGACCAAAGATACGACGGCGGGTGGGTGCTCTGCGTCGGTCTTCTTGCTCTCGTCAGGAGTGGCCACACCAAGATGATGGCTCTCCAGCTTGACGACTGGAGGGGATGTGGAGAGGATGTCGAATTTGTTGTTGAGGAGGATAGCCGGTTGCTCGTAGAGGGTGATGGCTTTGTTCGACGGAGGGTAGGAATGGGGGCTGGGAGTGCCGTCGCTGTCTTCAAAGGGGAAATATGAGTTGGGTATGGGGAGAATAGGGGCTGAAGGTATGATTGGAGTCTCCTTCGAGGATTGCGCCTTAGGGATAGTTTTCTTCTTAAGCTCCGGATGTGCCCTGAAGCACAACCTTGTGAGGTGGCCCCGGATTTGACAGTGTTTGCAGAATATAATGCTGTTGTCATACACGAGCGACTGGAAGTGCGACTGACTCCCCGAGTTCGATCACAATTAGGGTGGGAGGGTCTATGGCCTGGTCGAATTCCACGCATATATTCACGAACTTACCTTTGGAGAGGTTGCGAGTTTCTTCAAAAATGGCCACCAGCGTCCCGAAGGAACTGGCGATTCTCTTAAAAGCGACGAGGGCGAACCAGACTAGGGCAGGTTGGGGAGGGTGATCTATGTCGATACTATCGTCGAGTCAACTTTAGGGTTAAAGCCGGGAGACCATTTGAAGATTTTAACGCTGTGAGCGTTGATGCTTGTGGTTCCTTTGGCCCAAACCTTAGTGTAGTCGAAGCCGAAGGAGAGGTGGAGATACATGTGCTTGGGGTCTAGTGGGGCAACCCTATAAGCTGAGGCGAGACCCCACCCTGCTATAGCTTCTTGTGCTTTGGAGATCTTTGGGCACCCTGAAGGGAACTTCAGAACAAACGTTTTTGCGTAACTTGTAGATAAGAAGGACATCTCTACGGATGAGAAGGAGACGTGATAGTTTGACCATCGGAAGGGATCGGGAGCTCGATGTCTGGAAGATCAGGATCGGCAGTTGGGAGAGTAAGATGCTCCCCACGGTCTGGACGTAGCACCTCTGCATAAGACGGAGCTATGGGGTGGTTCGTTGCACTAGCTGGGGAGGGGCGGTCCTGCGGAGAGCGAGGTTGCGCCAAGCACTGCGGGTGCGAAGACCGCGATAGGGGGCGCATAGCCGCCACCCGTGCGCGCATGAGCTATTGGGTCCCCCCGCTGTGGGCCAATACGGCAGGACATGAGGGCACATGGCCCTCAGAGAGGGCGCATGCAACAGAGGGCGCCAAAGAAGGTGTATGGCTGCCCTCAGCTGGGGGAAGGATGGGCGCATAGCTGCATCGACCTGCTGGGCAGGGGGGCGCATAGCCGCCTACGAGAGGGGTTGTGGGCGCATGGCGACTCACTGTCAAGGGGATAGGCGCATAGCGGCCGACACCCCTTGTGGCACGTGAGGACTCCCCCTTCTCCGCGTGGGAGGGGAAATTTGAAATCCATCGGTGGGAAAAACCGATTCCCGAGGTTGCAGGGGGGCCTGTGGCCTGACCAGGCTGTCACGCCCCGATCCCGCTAAGGTCGTCCGCCTTGCCTGGATCCCTACGGGATCGTTCGTACTCGCTAAGACGTGATGTCGTGCAAGCCTAAGTTGCACTTGCACAAGGACAAGTACCTGCACAAAACAACTAGTCAAGCAAAGCACACGCATGCACCCATTTATTACAGAAAACCAAATATTGGACACAGAGATTTGAAATGGAAATACTTCTTTTATTGATAAACTTGATAGGAATATAAGTATAAAGCTTTGCAAACTCAGATTACCTTATCTTGGCTATATGATTCTCTTTAAAACTCTCTTTTGAAAATAGTTGCAATGCCCATACATCATATCCCGTTATTACATGTTGGAAATGTAAAGACACCTTCAAAGGGAAAGAAACTTGCAACTTTGACTTGAATTGAAAAGAAGCTTCGAGGCAATCCACATCTCTACTGGGCTAGACGAGCTTTAGTGCCTCACTTGAAATCTTCCTGTCTCCTTTGCTTTCTGAAAAGGATGCCCACAACGTGGGTCAGCACACATCATGTACTGGCGAGCGGCTCTTCGCCGAAACTCACAAATATCTGCACTAATTCAATATGTGAAGCAACATATTTACTAGTGATATTTCTACTTATCTAGGTTTTTTTAACAATTCATAAGAAATATGACAGCAGAATATTTCATAACCAACTTACCCATTACCGACAGTCATCCCTGCACAAAACAAGTTAGCACAATTTGCATATATATAAAGCATTCTCATTTTTCGTCCCTGCACGCTAGGTTTGCAATAAATCTCTGTCTATATGCATGAACCTAACTATTGTGGTCCATGGGTATTACCATTACTAGCAATTGGAGCGTTCTAGCCCAACTACTAATAGACTGACACCCCCTCTTACTGCGGAAACTTCTTGCCCCAGGTGTCCTGTTCTCTCCTAGGCCGATCGATTCCAGGTGCCCCCGGAATCGATCGAGAGATTACCACCTTGTGCACAAGTTGTCTAGACCAATGCAAATACAGCTATCAAATAATACTACTATGCATGAGTCTAGCAACATGTAAACATTTCCATTTCTTCTTCTTTTTCTTGCACGGTCAAGCCGTGATTTCCATACCGAGCTATCTCTTTTAGGCAATTCATAAGAGTATACAGTTCATATTGAAACAAGCAAGCGATAGTTCCGAATTACATTTGATTCATTCATTTATCTTCTTTTATCTTTTGTTACTGTGGTATCGTTGATCACTAGGATGCAACAAAAGAGTGAATTAGAGATCATTTTCTTAGGGCGTACAAATAAATGCAAGCCCGGTTAAAGCAACTCACCAAGATGAATCTTAGTTGAGAGAAGGAGGGACTTCACGCACCGTTCACGAACAGTTCACGTGTCCTATATTAGCACCAACAGTTGATTAGCATACTTCGGTCTCTTTCTCTCAAGATTCAGAATGAATGCGAAATGCGATGAAAGCGAACAATGAAAACCAATCATCGAAAGCCAACACGAAAATGCATTCATTAAAACTAAGCAGCGAAAGAAAACATCCAACAAAAACTATTGGACTCATTTCAATAGAAGCCGATCAATCAGTTGGAAAGGTTCATTGCATTTCGTCCGTGATCAATCGATCCGGCAATGGTTTCACCAATACTCAGTTCAAGACTGAGTCAGCAAGCCGTGGGCATTACATAGTGGACCGCAAGAAGCATGACACTACATAATATTCCACCGAGAAAAAAGTTTTTCCTCAAAACTTAAGAAACAATCTCACCTCCACTTGAATTACACTCTGGATCAAGTAGGGTGGACAGGTTAAAAACACGAGCATTAGTCCACAGTTGCTGGTTGTGAGGATTATCTCTGATTGGCGGTGGGTCCTTCAGCGGCCCATGCTCTTCCGTATCGTTGTGGTTCGGCGGCCGAACTCTCTTATTTTGGCAGTTCATAGCACAGTGGCCCTTTTGACCATAGTTGAAGCACTCTCCGTTAGCAGAACGGCAAACTTCCTTTGTGTGTCCATGCCTACCGTAGAAGGTGCACACGGGCTTATTATTTTGTTCCTTGCCGGTCTTCTTTTTCCCGTCGGTCTTTTTCTCCCCATCGTGATATCTCTTGGCGGGGTGATTGCGCCCGTTTGAAATTTTAGCTGACGCCTTCTTTAGGCAAAACTGTTCCACCTGCAGCGCTGCCTCAAAGGACTGAAAATACGACTCATATTCTCGTTTCAGCACACTCAACTGAATGTCGTCATTCAGACCTTCAACGAACTGATCTATGCGAGTCTGCTCTGTGGGTAACATAACAGTAGCAAAATTTGCCAGCTTGGCAAATCTAGATTCATAGTCCTCTACGGTCATATTTCCTTGTTTCAGAGTTATGAAGTCATTCTCCATTTTTTACTCATGGCTGGAGGCAGATATTGATCCAGAAATACCTTCTTGAACGAGGCCCATAAAATCTTTCCATTCCTAGCCGTTGAGAGCAGCGTCGGCTTTTTCGCTTTCCACCAGTCTTTTGTCTGCAGCTGTAGTAGCAGAGCGGTACACATTACCTTCTTGCTACTTGGAACTCCTACGAATGTGAACAGACTTTCCATTTTATCGATCAAGTCCACCACCTTATCTGGTGATGTCATGCCCTCAAATTCTGGAGGTTTCACATCCAAGAAGTCTTTTGGCTTAAAGGAAAGTGCCTTTGCGCCGGCTGGGGTTCGTCACCATCTACGGGCTCAATCTCGGGTGTTCCCATTGGTTTGGTCGCTGCGGTGGTATCTCGATTTGCCGCTAGCAGTTACAAGTTGGGTCAAAGCATCAAACTGCTTCTGTTGGGCCTTCAGTCGGGCCTGTTGTATCTGGCCACGCTCCTCATTATCATGCCTCTGTAGTTCCATCATGGTCATGGTCCGCTCTATCGGATCCGTTGAGCCAGATGGTCGAGGAGGGGCCATTTCTCTACAAAAGAATATAACTTCTGTCAGTCTCATAAAATATTATGGACTTATTGTATGGGGTATTGGTTTTCATAACTCAAAATTGGGACTTTTGAAAGCCATCAAAATACTTTATATACTTTTTCGAAAACGATATTTGCAAGAGGCCAAGGACGTAAAACCGTGCTCTGATACCACTTTGTCATGCCCCGATCCCGCTATGGTCGTCTACCTTGCCTGGATCCCTGCGGGATCGTTCGTCTTCGCTAAGGCGTGAAGCCGTATAAGCCTAAGTTGCACTTACACAAAGCCAAGTACCTGCACAAAACAACTAGTCAAGCAAAACACACGCACGCACCCATTTACTGAAGAAAACCAAATATTGGACACAGAGATTTGAAATAAAAATACTTCTTTTATTGATAGACTTGATAGGAATACAAGTACAAAGCTTTGCAAACTCAGATTGCCTTATCTTGGCTACATGATTCTCTTTAAAACTCTCTTTTGAAAATAGTCGTAATACCTATACATCATATCCCGTTATTACATGCTGGAAATGTAAAGACACCTTCAAAGGAAAAGAAACTTGCAACTTTGACTGGAATTGAAAAGAAGCTTCGAGGCAATCCATAGCTCTAGTGGGCTAGACGAGCTTTAGTGCCTCACTTGAAATCCCCTTTCTCCTTTGCTTTCTGAAAAGGATGCCCAAAATGTGGGTCAGCACACATCATGTACTGGCGAGCGGCACTTCGCCGAAACTCATAAATATCTGCACTAATTTAATATGTGAAGCTACATATTTACTAGTGATCTTTCTACTTGTCTAGGTTCTTTTAACAATTCATAAGAAACATGACAGCAGAATATTTTATAACCAACGTACCCATTGCCAACAGTCATCCCTGTACAAAACAGGTTAGCACAATTTGCATATATATAAAGCATTCTCATTTTCCGTCCCTGCACGTTAGGTTTGTAATAAATCTCTGTCTATATGCATGAACCTAACTATTGTGGTCCATGTGTATTCCTATTACTAGCAATTGGAATGTTCTAGCCCAACTATTAATAGACTGACACCCCTCTTTCCGCGGGGACTTCTAGCCCCAGGTGTCCTGTTCTCTCTTAGGCCGATCGATTCCAGGTGCCCCCAGAATCGATCGAAAGATTACCACCTTGTGCACAAGTTGTCTAGACCAATACAAATGGAGCTATCAAATAATACTACTATGCACGAGTCTAGCAATATATAAACATTTCCATTTCTTCTTGTACGGTCAAGCCATGATTTCCATACCGAGCTATCTCTTTTAGGCAATTCATATGAGCATACAGTTCATATTGAAACAAGCAAGCGACAGTTCTGAATTATATTTGATTCATTCATTTATCTTCTCTTATCTTTTGTTACTGTGCTATCCTTGATCACTGGGACGTAATAAAAGAGTGAACTAGAGATCATTTTCTTAGGGCGTGCAAATAAATGCAAGCCCGGTTAAAGCAACTCACCGTGATGAATCTTAGTTGAAAGAAGGAGGGACTTCACACACCGTTTACGAACAGTTCACGCGTCCTACATTAGCACCAACAATTGATTAGCATACTTCGGTCTCTTTCACTCAAGATTCAGAGTGAATGCTAAATGCGAAGAAAGCGAACAATAAAAACCAATCATCGAAAACCAACACGAAAATGCATTCATCAAAACCAAGCAGCGAAAGAAAACATCCAACGAAAACTATTGGACTCATTTCAATAAAAGTCGATCCATCAGTTGGAAAGGTTCATTGCATTTCGTCCGTGATCAATCGATACCGGCAATGGTTTCCACAATACTCAGTTGAAGACTGAGTCAGCAAGCCGTGGGCATTACATAGTGGACCGCGAGAAACGGGACACTACATAGGCAACCGGAGCTGGGGGGCGCCGGGAAGGTCCGGCGGAGCGCAAGGCCAACGGAGTGGGGGAGCTTCACTCGGAGGGGACGGGGCCCGGCCACGCTCGGCGAGCAGAGAGGTCAAGCCCGGAGGCCATCGAAGGTGAGGCACGGCGACCTGGCCGGGGACGAGCGAGAGGGGTGGCCAACAGAGCTTGGGGGCCACCGCGACTGGTGCGAGTCCGATGAGGGCCAGTTGTGTCACGCCCCAGAATCGGAGTACCGAAGAGCGGGAGAATGATTCAGCCAGCTATGTATTACGGGTAGAAGAATACCGTATAATACGATCAATGCTGTCTAACGACGAGGGGGTGCATACTACATGAAAGTCTCACTATGGTTACTCAACATCTATTGTCTCAATCATTCAAACAAGAAGAAATAATAGAGAACATGTAAGATAAAGCAGTAAGGCGTCCCAAACGCTCAGTCAAAATGTTCTTGAGATCTGGCTGTACAAAACATAGCCAGATAATATAACAAGGTATACACAATCGTTATCAGCTGCAGTCTGACTTAGTTACAATTATGTAAAAGTAAATGCAAGGCTATCCGTCTAACATGTCGGTGCCAAACGGCAAAATATAAAATAAGTAGTAAAACAAGTAGGGAAGTAAGAAACCTACTCGTGTCCTCCTACGATCATTCCTCTAGTATTGACCATCTTGGAGGTAGAAGTAAGCTGAGTCCTCGAGAACTGGCTCTAAATCTGGCCATGTAAAACCAGAGAGGTTAGACCTCTAATAGCAAGTACCGTAAGGAAGCATGATATGAGGAACTAGAACCAGTGATAAGAGTTAAGAATATGATAAATAGATCTCTGCTTGCTACTGGGGTTTGCACAATATTACGACACTTTAAGCCAACTTCCCAACCAAACAAGAATAGAAGTTGACCCGTCATGTCCTAACATTCTGCTCATCTCAGTAGTTAACAGAGTAGGTACAGTACACAAACAAATCAATTTAAACGGCAATACAACTACAACGACTTACTAACTATAAGTTCCAAGTTGCCTTGGAAACATGCAATAAAAGATTCCTCAGTTCTTACTATGTACAAGCAAGGCTAGTCTATCCAATAATCAATTGTGCCAATCATGAATTAGACGAGTCCAGTGGGACGCCCGTCATCAATATATGTAACAATATAAGCAGATACCACTCCCTGCCCGTGTGGCAGATTTACAGTATCTGTGGGAACCAGCCGACATGTCGGGGCACTAATTGTCCTAAGATGGCTGCCATGTAAGAACTTGAGAATCCATTCTCTCCATACAATCATTATTTTATTTAGCTTAATAGTCCCTATGTTGATTGAAATCTCATGCCGTGGATCATGGTCATTCAGAATGAGTACTTTCGTACAGAGTACGATATGCACAACTCTACAACGATGCCCATGAAGATAGGTTGAAGGTCTTATATAGCGTAATACAACAATCAAACCTAGCCACGAAATAATTATGCCTTGACTGTAAGATACACATGCTACTTTTGCAGAAAAATAAAAGTCAACATGTGTCCATATGCCAATGTTCGGATCAGCTAGTCGATCGCAATGGTTCATGGTTCATACATGAACGTGTCTCATTCAATTCAATAAGACGACTAGCCAGTCTCTTAGTTCCAACTAGGAACGCATGATCAATCATTAATCAAGGTAACAATCCATGTCAATTTGGGACAAGAAATAGCCCAAAGGCGGCAATAGATGGATGCCCATCTATACGGCCAGAGTAAGTCAGAATCCCATGCGGCCCGGGAGCCAAGGGCCATGGCCTATGCGGCCAAAGATCGCCATGCGGCAAGAGCCAAACGGCCATGCAGCATACGACCAGGGGGACATGGGCCATTCGACAAGGGAAAAATAGGGGCCATACGGCAAGGAGGACACAGGGGCCATGCGGCAAGGGGGACACAGGGGCCATGCGGTAAGGGGGACACAAGGGCCATACGGCAAGGGGGCCCTAGGGGCCATGCGAAGACTGGAGTGCCTATGCGGCCAAAAAGGAGCCGCATGAAGGCTGGAGTGCCTATGCGGCCAAAAAGGAGCCGCATGAAGACCGGAGTGATAGGGCAGCCAAAAAGGAGCCACATGAAGACTGGAGTGCCTATGCAGCCAAAAAGGAGCCGTATGAAGACTGGAGTGCCTATGCGGCAGGCACTGTTCTTCTTCTCCAACTTTTTCGAGAAGAAGAACCTGGGAAGTTGGGGGTTCCCAGACTTCGCAACCTATCAATCCAAGCCAAATCTGGACTTCCATAGGTCAAAATAGGGTAGAATGAAATTCTCTATAACATAGAACAACTAGATTTTGAAAACAAAGAAGTTTGATAGGTCAAAACCAAGAAAAACCGAAAGTAACATAAACTTAGATCTACAAACATACACCCATGAAAACCAAAAACTCCAAGTTCTATAGAGACTTGAAATCAAGTAAGGAAGAGAATGGAATAATAATACTTGAGATCTATCATGAAGCCAGTTGTACTTGCCTAAGCTTTCTAGGTTGGTGGGAGAGTAATGGAGGATGAAGAAGAAGTAAATGAGAGTAATGAAGAGAGAGAAAAGTAAAGGGGTATAAATATCAAGCCAAGTCCAAATCTCCACCATCCATTCCTTCCTACAAGATCTAGGCCATCCACCCTGATCACGATGAACCAAGCTAAACCAAGTTGGTTCAACATGAAAATAAACCAAGGGATTAAGCAAAAGCAGAAAATAAAATACAAAAAAATTAATTAGCATGAAATTACAGAATAAATGTATGATAAGCATTAATAAATACCTTCAAGTAGTACATGTATAAAAGTACATGTATAAAAATACGTATTCTGGGAACGTGGAGTGACATCTCTACTCTCCTTAGAAAAATTTCGTCCTCGGAATTTCAAATCCAAGCAGGATAGAAACATTAGAGCTAAACTAATCTAAGTACAAGCAATTTTAGCGAGCAAAAAGTTATCTTACAATGTCAATAGCAAGTAATATATCTATATTTATCTATCTATGATATCAAGCAATTTCTACTTATAGGGTGATAAGCATGAGGAGTCAAGACAATCAAGGTACACGAAAAGAAATATACCTTGTGAGTCAAATAGGTGCGGATACCATGATCGGATATCATCCTCACGTTCTCACATTGACTCTCCTAAGGAGTGATGACCCCAAGCAATACGGACAAGGCTAATTGTTCGGTTGAGTATCTTCTCCCTTCGGTCCAAAATGGACACAGGCTGTTCCTCGTAAGATAGGTTGGTACCAACAACTAGCTCAGAATGATCGAGGATATGACTTGGGTCCGATACATACCTACACAACTGAGACACATAAAACATTCACCTCTCGTAATGAAGGTGGAAGGGATAAACGATAAGCAACATCGCCTACCCTATCAAGGATATCAAATGGGCCTATGTATCGCGGACTCAACTTCCCGCGAACGCCAAATCTAATGACTCCACGAGTAGGTTAGATCCGCAAGAACAGTGGTCCCTACCAAAAAATTCTAGCGACCTACGATATTGGTTTGCCCAAATATGTCGATCTTGTGCAACTCGAAGTCGCTCTCTAATCCCCTTAACCACTTCAACCGTCTGAACAATCATCTCTGGGCCTAACATCTTCCTCTCCCCGATATCATCCCATGCAAGTGGCGACCTGCACTTCTTACCATATAGTGCTTCGAATGGCGCCATCTGGATACTGGCTTGATAACTGTTGTATGAAAATTCGACTAAGTGTAGGTGACTTTCCAAGATCCTCCAAAATCTAGGGTGCAAGCTCATAACATATCTTCTAAAGTCTGAATTTTTCTTTCTGATTGTCCGTCTGTCTGTGAGTGGTAGGCCATACTAAATCTTAACTTGGTACCCAGGCTATGATGTAGACTATTCCAAAAATATGATATAAAATGGGTATCTCTATCTGACACAATACTGAACGGGACTCCATGCTGCCTACTATCTGCTGCATATACAACTCTGCCAACTTTTCTGTAGATTATCCTACTCTAAAAGGAAGAAAATGTGCCACCTTCGTAAGCCGATCTACTATCTCCCAAATAGCATACTTGCCACTAGGTGATCTTGGTAAAACAGTCACAAAGTCCATTGTGATATGTTCCCACTTCCATTCCGGGATAGAAAGCGGTTGTAATAATCCAGCTAGCCTCTGTTGTTCTGCCTTCACTTGCTGACATATCAAGCAACAAGAAACGAATCTAGCTATCTCTCTCTTCATTCCGTTCACCAGAAGTGCTGCTTGATATCTTTGTACATTTTGGTCCCTCCGGGGTGTATAGAATACTGAGAACTGTGGGCTTCTGCCATAATCTCCTGTCTGATATCTCCACTTGGCACATATAGACGTGATCCAAATCTAAGTGTACCATCTTTGTGAATTTTCATCTTCTTCCTGAGTCCTGACTCACATTCTGTCCTAAGCTTCTGAATCCTTGGGTCCTGTGCCTGAGCTATCTTGATCCTGTCTACTAAGTCGGATTGAACTCGTAGACTTGCCAGAATTCCTATATCACTAGGAAGTATAACCTCGATGCCCATCTCCTGAAGATCTTCTAAAATATGCTTTTGTAACGTCAATAAATGCGTCGCCTCTCCTGCTAAGAGCATCTGCTACCACGTTAGCCTTCCTGGATGATACTGAAGCTCCACGTCGTAATCCTTGATCAACTCTAACCATCTTCTCTGTCTCATGTTCAGTTCCTTCTGAGTAAAGATGTACTTCAGACTTTTGTGGTCTGTGTACATGTCCACTCGATCACCGTACAAATAATCTCATAGCTTCAAAGCAAATACTACTGCCGCCAACTCCAAGTCATGAGTTGGATAATTCTTCTCGTGGTCTCGAAGTTGCCTAGATGCATACGCTATTACCTTTATGTTGCATTAGGACACACCCAAGTCCCTTTCCTATGCGTCACAATATACAGTAAAACCTCCGGGTCCAACCGGTAATGTAAGAATAGGTGCGTGATCAACTTCTGCTTTAAATTCTCAAATGATGCTGGCATTCTGCCGACCAGACGAATGCACATCCTTTCGTGTCAAGCGGGTCATAGGTGCTGGGGGTCTTGCAAAGTCTGATAAACCTTCGGTAATACCCAGCCAATCCCAAGAAACTATGCACATCTTCTACGGTCTTAGGCATTGGCCAACTCTCTACTGCTTCTACCTTCTTGGGATCTACTGCTACTCCAGCCCCTGATATGATGTGCCCCAAGAATGAAATATGATCCGTCCAAAACTCACACTTGCTGAGCTTGGCGTACAACTGGTTCTCTCTCAGAACCTGCAACACTTTCCTGAGATGATCTTCATGTTCTTCTTCACTAGCTGAGTATACGAGAATGTTGTCGAGGAACACAACGACAAATCGATCTAAGTACGGCATAAATATGCGGTTCATCAAATCCATAAATATTGCTGGAGCATTAGTAAAAACAAACGGCATTACTAAGAATTCATAATGCCCGTACTTCGACCTGAATGCTGTCTTAGGAATATCTTTTTCTGAACTCTCACTTGATGATACCCTGACCGAAGATCTATCTTGGAGAAAACCCTTACTCTACTCAATTGATCAAACAAATCGTCGATTCTTGGTAGTGGGTACTTGTTCTTTACTGTCGCCGCGTTGAGCTTTTGTAGTCAATGCACAATCTTGATGACCCATCCTTCTTCTCTACAAGTACCACTGGTGCTGCCCATGGTGATTCGCTAACCCGAATGAACTTCTTCTCCTTCAGTTCCTCTATGTGTTGATACACCTTGGCCTGCTCTGAATCCGACATTCTATAAACTCGATCCGATATCGGTTTTTCCAGGTGCCAATTCTATACTAAACTTAATATCTCTAATGGGTGGGAGACCTGGGTGTTCCTAGGGAAACACGTCAATAAACTCTTCAACTATCTTCAGAACTTTAACTTCTTCCATTGCTGCTACTATTCCTTCTTCTTGTTGAGTTGCCACTGATCTGACTAAGGTAAATCATTCCATGCCTGGAATATTAAAAGATATACTCCTTCTACGGCAATCTATTGTGGCACAACTGTCTTTCAGCCAGTCCATGCCTAGGATAACGTCAAAATTCTTCATAAGAAATTCTATCAACCTGGCGGATAAGGAACACCCATACACTACAACTCTATATGCTAGAATAACTCTACTAACTCTACGAGCCATACCAGTGAGTAATTCAACCTCCCTGGAAATGCCTCGAATTCATTCCTAGTCGTGTCACAAATTGTGCAGCTATAAATGAGTGGGATGCTCCTGAATCAAACAATACTACTGCGGGATATGAGGCGATAAGAATGTTACCAGCCACAACATCTCCTAAGGACAGATTGAACGCCTGCCCTCGGCCTCCTTGTTGTTTCCTATGCTACGGCCTAGCCTGGTGTTGCTGCTGGCCCCTGCCTTGGTGATGCTGGGGTGGTCTTTGTTGTTGCTGCTGCATCATGGTCCCTACTGTCGAAACATCTGAGGCTGTGACATCAACGGGCATTGTGCCAGCGGTCTCACTGCTACCGCTGGTCCTCTTGGCCTTGAACTTATGGGACAGGTGAAAACCGATGATCTGGACTTCCATATTAAATACTGTCTGTTCAATGCTCGACACACATCTCTAGTATGCCCTGCCTTCCACAATAAGTGCAGCCCGTTGGGGTTGCTGGTTCTTCCTCTGTTGCTGTTGTTGCCTTGCTTGTGGTGCTGGCCCTCGCATTGCCACATCGTGAATGAATGACAGGGTTGCTGTAACTCGGGGTGCTGCTCCCCCTCCTTCTTCAATCTGATTGTGAGATCTCTTCTGATCCAGTCCTAGATGTGATCCTCTGGATGATGATCTCATGCCTCTGAGTTGCCGTCAATACCTCATCGAAAGTCTGGTAGTTGTGCCCCTCTATCAATTGCAAGAGTTTAAGATGAAAACTTGCTGAAACCTCATAGCCCTCTGGCTCTCCGTTGCTACCATCTCCGGGGCAAACCTACTCAGTCTGCAAAATCTGCTGCATAAGCATCCACTATCTTACCAGCCTGCTTGAGGTTGATAAACTTCTGTTGTAGCTCAAACTGTGCCACAACTCCATAGTACTTCATCTTGAACTTTGTAGTACAATCGTCCCAAGCAACAGGACGTCTGATGCCATTTCTTCTGATTCCACCAATCACATGCGAGGTCCTGAAGTAACAACTTACTAGATCCAAACGTTCTTCCGTCGGAACCTTAGCCGCTCTCAAAATAGCCTCGATGTCTTTAAGCCATGAATCTGCTGAAATGGCATCTTCCGTGCTCTCAAAACGATGGGGGTGTACTTGCAAAATCTGGTTGATGCTCTTGAATCTGTCCTCACCCCTCTTTCTAAAGCCGTCTGTAATCTTTGGTTAAGTAATACATTCTGCTCTTGCTGCTGAGTGTGCATGCATTGATGGGCCAACATCTGATGTTGCTGAGTAGCCATCATCCCTCTCATGATCTCCAGAAGGGATGGTGTGTCTACTTCCACGGGGGTGGTGGAACTGTTGGTAGTGTTGGAACCTCTGGATATTGTGGTCCAGCTGCTGGTTCCACTATCACCTCTTCTTGGATGGTCTCTTGAGGTAGTGCTGGTCCTTGTTGCTGATCAACAGGGTCTCGTTGTTCATGTTGCCCTTGTTGTTGCGTCCAGCTCTGACAGATGCGGACAAAGTACCCCTAAGAAAAGGGATGAGAGAACAATCAAACGATCGGATAGAAAAGATTAATGAAGTCAAAGGATACTGGAATGTCAAGCTAGGGTTGAGAACAACGAATCATGAGATCAAGAAAAACATGTGTGATTGAGACATCCTATAAATTAAAACACCCCACAAGTCTGAAATCGGACCTGCATAGGCCACCACTAAAACCTTGTCACGCCCCAGAACCAGAATACTGGAGAGCGGGGGAATGACTCAGCCAGCTACGTATTACGGGTAGAAGAATATCGTATAATACGATCAATGCTGTCTAACGACGAAGGGGTGCATACTACATGAAAGTCTCACTATGGTCACTCTACATCTATTGTCTCAATCATTCAAACAAGAAGCAATAATAGAGAACATGTAAGATAAAGCAGTAAGGCATCCCAAACGCTCAGTCAAAATGTTCTTGAGATCTAGCTGTACAAAACATAGTCAGATAATATAACAAGGTATACACAATCGTTATCAGCTGCAGTCTGACTTAGTTACAATTATGTAAAAGTAAGTGCAAGACTATCCGACTAACATGTCGGTGCCAAGCGGCAAAATGTAAAGTAAGTAGTAAAACGAGCAGGGAAGTAAAAAATCCACTCGTGTCCTCCTGCGATCATTCCTCTAGTATTGACCATCTTGGAGGTAGAAGTAAGCTGAGTCCTCGGAAACTGGCTCTAAATATGGCCATGCAAAACCAGAAAGGTTAGACCTTTAATAGCAAGTACTGCAAGGAAGCACGATATGAGGAACTAGAACTAGTGATAAGATTTAAGAATATGATAAATAGATCTCTGCTTGCTACTGGGGTTCACACAACATCACGATATAAGCCAACTTCCCAACCAAACAAGAACAGAAGTTGACCCGTCATGTCCTGACATTTTGCTTATCTCAGTAGTTAACAGAGTAGGTACAGTACACAAATAAATCAATTTAAACGCAATACAACTACAACGGCTTACTAACTGTAAGTTCCAAGTTGTCTTGGAAACATGTAATAAGAGATTCCTCAGTTCTTACTATGTACAACCAAGGCTAGTCTATCCAATAATCAATTGCGCCAATCATGAATTAGACGAGTCCCAGCGGAACGTCCGTCATCAATATTTGTAACAGTATAAGCCGATACCACTCCCTACCCATATGGCAGATTTGTAGTATCTGTGGGAACCAGCCGGCATGTCGGGGCACTAATAGTCCCAAGATGGCTGCCATATAAGAACTCGAAATCATTCTCTCCATGCAATCGTTATTTTATTTAGCTTAATAGTCCGTATCTTGATTGAAATCTCATGCCGTAGATTATGGTTATTCAGAATGAGTACTTCCGTACAGAGTACGATATGTACAACTCTACAACAATGCCCGTGCGGTTAGGTTATAGGTCTTACATAGCGTAATACAACAATCAAACCTAGCCACGGAATAATTATGCCTTGACTGTAAGATACACATGCTGCTTTTGTAGAAAAATAGAAGTCAACATTTGTTCATATGCCAATGTTCGGATCGGCTAGTCAATCGCAATGGTTCATGGTTCATACATGAACGTGTCTCATTCAATTCAATAAGAGACTAGCCAGTCTCTTAGTTCCAACTAGGGATGCATGATCAATCATTAGTCAAGGTAACAGTCCATGTCCATTCGGGACAAGAAACAGCCCAAAGGCGGCAGTAGATGGATGCCCATCTATGCGGCCAGAGTAAGTCAGAATCCCATGCGGCCCGAAAGCCAAGGGCTATGGCCTATGCAGCCAAAGATCGCCATACAGCAAGAGCCAAACGGCCATGCAGCATGCGGCCAGGGGGACAGGGGCCAAGCGCAAGGAGGAAACAGGGGCCATGCGGCAAGGGGGACACAGGGGCCATACGAAGGGGACAGCCGCATGAAGACTGGAGTGCCTATGCGGCCAAAAAGGAGCCGCATGAAGACTGGAGTGCCTATGCGGCTAAAAAGGAGCCGCATGAAGACTTGAGTGCCTATGCGGCAGGCACTGTTCTTTTTCTCCAACTTTTCCGAGAAGAAGAACCTGAGAAGTTGGGGGTTCCCAGACTTCCCAACCTATCAATCCAAGCAAAATCTGGTCTTCCATAGGTCAAAATAGGGTAGAATGAAATTCTCTACAACATAGAACAACTAGATTTTGAAAACAAAGAAATTTGATAGTCAAAACCAAGAAAAACTGAAAGTAACATAAACTTAGATCTACAAACATACACCCATGAAAACCAAAAACTCCAAGTTCTAAAGAGACTTAAAATCAAGTAAGAAAGAGAATGGAACAATAATACTTGAGATATATCATGAAGCAAGTTGTACTTGCCAAAGCTTTCTAGGTTGGTGGGAGAGTAATGGAGGATGAAAAGAAGTAAATGGGAGTAATGAAGAAAGAGAAAAGTAAAGGGGTATAAATATCAAGCCAAGTCCAAATCTCCACCACCCATTCTTCCTACAAGATCTAGGACATCCACCCAAGATCATGATGAACCAAGCTAAAGCAAGTTGGTTCAACATGAACAAAATAAACCAAGGGCTTAGCAAAACAGAAAATAAAATACGAAAAAATTAGTTAGCATAAAATTACAGAATAAATGTATGATAAGCATTCAATAAATACCTTCAAGCGGTACATGTATAAAAGTATATGTATAAAAATATGTATTCTGGAACGGGGAGTGACAAGTTGGGCGCTAGCCCAGGCGTGGGTCGGGCAGCCAGAGCTCCGATTGCCGCCGAACAGGGACGGCCAACATCGTCGGAGCTGGACGATCGGCCGTACGGCTGCCGGAGGAGGTACAGATGCGACGGACGCCGGGCCGCCGCCCGGCACCGATGGCGAGCGAGAGGGGGGGAGGTCATATATATATTATAGAGGGTATATATATATTGATAGATGGAGAGTTAGATAGTTAAATATGTATCTATGTGGTGAATCACATAGGGTGGATATGTGTAGGTGCTGGTGTGTGATTTAGAGAGGGAATATTTGTATACTTACATAAGTAAATGTGTATAGCTCTATGTGATATAAGCAGGGTAATATATGTATATCTAGAATATCCTAATAGAGGAGATATGTGTCTAGGTGTGGGTGTGTAGGTCACTGCAATAGCAAGTATGGATAGCAGGTAACTGGCTTGCATTAGAACAGGTTAAGACAGATTGTAGCAGGGCAGTACAGGTCAATGTAGTAGATAGAACAATATATATAAGTAGCAGTAGAGTAGGTGTCACCCAAATGATTGTGTGTGTAGTCATTAGATTGATAGGTAGATAATGTGGGGGGACAACAGTTGTGATAAGAAGGAGGAGGTTGGAAAAATTGTGCGCACAACAGCAGCTGTAACAGGAGGGTAGCAGACAACACTTGTGATAAGAAGGAAGAGACAGAGGAAATTTTAGGCACAGCAGTAGTTCTAATAGGAGGATAGCAGACGGCAGTTGTGATAAGAGGGAAGAGGCAGAAGGAAATTGTAGGCACAACTGCAGTTGTAACGTAGGGTAGTAACAGTAGTTGGGCATTAGGCTTATGCCTACGTGTAGCTGTCTATGTGAATATGTGTGTGTGTGTGTGTGTGGTTGTGTTGTGTTGATTGTGTGCAGCCATCCTAGTAGTAAGAGAGAGGAGTCCTATGTTACAGGTGAATATATAAGTAAAAGGGGAAATATGTAGGAGATTATGACAGTTGTGGTTAAACAACAACAATAGCAGAGCATGGCAGGAAAAACCTGCTAGCTTAGGTAATGAAGAAGAGTAACAATGGTAGGAAAGAAATAGCAAATCAGTGGAAGGTTGGATTGGCATGGTACCAGTTGGGGAATTCTCTACAGTCCAGAGTATGCAGATAAGGGGGTTATCTTCAGAGCATTGATGTAGGTAGCAGTCACCTGTATCAAGAATGAGCAGCACTGGTTTGGGCCATCTGTGCACATGTGTGCACTTGACTAAGGCAACAAATCTCCATGCAGTTAGTGATAGGTAGGGAGTTGTGCATACAAGAGAGATAGGTAGATAGAAGGGTAGATAGAGTGTCATTCATTTATATGCATATATATATATATAATATATATATATATATATTATATATGGGGTAAATAACATAGGTAAAGGTAAATGAATATATAATAGGTAATAGGGCATATTGATATATATAAGGTAATAGGTAATGTTTAAGGTAAAGGTAAATACATAGGTATAAGCTAGTATTGCCTAGTGTTAGCTAGGATACCTTGGTATGACAAGGTAGGGTATTAGAAACCTAGAATTGATCTAGTTTAGCAAGGCATTAACCTAGTTGACCTAGTTAGACTTAGAAATGACTTAGAGACCTAGTATCAAGCTCATATAGCATGTCTATAATTCCCAAACACCAATTGACATTGATATTCCATATTTAGGTCTTCGAGGTAATGTTTCGGATACTGTTGATACTTTATACTAGATTTCAAGCGAGTACATTCTCTGGTAGTTTTCATTATATGATATTTTCTATGATTCATACAATTAGTGATTATACTTGATTCCTGTAACGACCATGGTTCGTATTACGTGATTGGGATACGTATACGCGTTATTTCATGTCTTATTTCATTTATTTGGTATTTATTTGCTTGGTTCGGTTCAGTTTGCTTGGTTCAGCTTGGTTTGGTTTTGCGTGTGAGCCACCCACCTACCCCTATCACTATTTATGTCTCACCTAACTTTTCTTACTCTTCATAACTCTATAATTCCTTCTTCTTCCTTCTCCTGGCGTAGAGCTCCACCTACCCCATCTTTCTGCCGGCAAGTGCAGCTTGCTTTACTAGAGAACTCCATTTTTTTGCTTTAATGTCTTCCTTTCTCCATTTTTAGCTTCCTTAGTACTTAGCACTTTTGGATTCCCTGGCTCATTTGTTGTACATCTAAGTTTATTTAATTTTTGGAGTTCTTGGGTCTTGATCTATTTAACCTTGTTATTTTCAAGTTTTGATGGTTCCATGTTGTAGGAAATTCCATTCTGCCCCATTTTGACCTATGGAAGTCTGGATTCTGACCAAAGATGAAGTATTATTGGAGCTTGGGACATGGCCTTCATGGTTCTTCTTCTCGGAACATTTGAGTAGAAAAATAGTGCTTTACCGTATGGCTTTTCATGCGACAAGTTTTTCCCCAGCCGCATGGGACTTAGCCGCATGGCGTTGCTTGGACCGGCCGTATGACCCTGGTTGACCGAGCCACATGGACTCCTTTTCTCCTGGCCGCATAAAGTCCAGTCCCCTCCCAGCCGCATGGACCCGATTCCCTTCAACCGTATGAACTTCTTTTCCCGCAGCCGCATATGCGCGAAAATCCTGAGCCGCATGAGTTGTTCCCCGCTGCCGTATATGATTCGTTCTTCCAGCTGCATAAGCTAGCGCTGCCTCCAACCGTATGGCACTATTTTTTCCCGCTACCGCATATGGCTCCATTCCTCTTTTCAGCCGCATGAACTGGTTGTCTTCAGCCGCATGCGCTTGTGTTCCCTGAGCCACATGAGACCCGCATCCTTAGCCGCATGAGCTTATATTCCCTTAACCGCATGGCTCCTTTAATAGTCCTTGTCCTCTTTTATTATTATATTCATTATTATATTGGAATGTTATATTATGCTCATGTTTCCCCTGTGAATGCTTATACCATATAAATTTTGATATGTTCACGAACACGATAGTGGCCCGCCATGGCCCCTCTTGACAAATAAACCTGACATGATATACCTTGTTATGCTATTGCAGCAGCTAGCCTGGCAAGACAAGATTGATTGGCCTTGACACCGTGGGCGATTGTGTTTGTACAAATGAACCAGTATTGTCTTGCATCATGTTTAGGACGGGGAACCCTGAGTACCACGGTCAGGGGTACCTACTGAAATTGACTAAGGTTAATAACTAGAGTAACTCAATAGTCATGAAAAAAATTCCCAGCTACAGGCATCCCATTATCTGGGCGCTCAAGTGGACTTGTAGCCTACCGATGAGTAGGGCACATTTCCAGCACACTGTCAAGTGTTGCCCCTTCATGAATGGATCGACCTGGATAACCTGGGTGGTCTGCAGGGCTTGTGGCTGTTGG
>JANAVB010002179.1:0-54712 GCA_029216955.1 Iris pallida | reverse complement strand
GAGGATCATAGAGTCAGCAGCAGCAACAGCATCACTAGATGCTGACTTCCGTCATGGCATAGATAATGCCCACCAGCTGGTCAGGACGACAGTGGAGATGGTGGCTGCCCAGCCACAGGGAGGCCAGATCCAGCAGTATCAGCAGCGGACGCCAGGCATCCAGGATTTTCCAGAAGATGCGCCCTAAGGATTTTCGTGGCACAGAGGGATCTTATATGCCGATGATTGGATCAGCATATCGAGGAGATATTCCGGCTAGCGGAGATACCAGCCCGACTTCAGATCGAGGCGGCAGGCAGCCAAATGCAGGACCTGGCCCGCACTTGCTATCAGAGGACCCTAGAGTGGGAACGAGGGACAGACTTGGGCAGCTTTCAAGAAGCTGTTCAAGGAGCAGTTCTTCCCAGATGTAGCACTGGGAGGCATAGAGCAGAAGTTCGAGAGTCTGGTTCAGGGGAACCAGATCGCGAGGAGTATGCCGGAGAGTTTGCTGGCTGAGCAAATTTATTGAGGATCTGATCGAGACGACGAAGGCGAGGAAGTTCCACAAAGGCTTGATCAGGGAGGTCCGATCCTTGACCAAGAGTGACCGGGATACTACTTTTGCAAAGATCCTAACAGGTGCCATGGCACCAGAGGACGACCTAGCGCTGAAACTGAAGAGAGGTCGAGACTTTCACGGAGCCAGTGGCAGCGGGGGTGTGGCCAAGAGGCCCCACATCCAGCAGCAGCACCAGAATAGACAGTTCCAGCAGCAGCCTCAGGGACAGGCCGAGCACCTTTTTAGCAAGTGTAGCAGCAGCAGGCCCCCATGTAGCAGTAGACCACCAGTTGTCCTTTTTGTAGAAAGCGGGACACGGGTGGAATGACTGGAAGAGGCTAGGAAGGTGCCTGATGTTTGGTTCGCCAGACCACCAGATGAGAGACTGTTCCATAGCGACAGCTCGTCCGGCACCAGGAGGAGGAGGAGGAGCCACGGCTCCAGTAGGCCAGCAGAAGGGACCAGCCCTAAGACCCAGCAGCAGAGGTTCGTCCAGCACCAGCAGCAGGCCAGGGAAGGCCAGCAGGGGCAAGCATTCGCCATGGCAGTGGAGGATACAGAGGCTATTGGAGATCTGATTGCAGGTTCTGTTCTTCTCGACTCCTTTCCCACTTTCACATTGTTTGATTCTGGGGGTCCCATAGCTTTGTGTCAGTATCTTTTGCTATTCAACACCATCTTGCTTCTGAATCGTTGCCTAGGACTTGCAAGATCACGACCGGGGGTGGCATTATCCTCGTTAGTGATATTTGCAAAGATCGGAGAGTAGTTTTGGGAGGCCGAGAACTGGATGTGAGTTTGCTCGTAATGCCACTACCGAACTACGATATAGTACTCGGGATGGATTGGTTGAGCAGGCACAATGCCAGTATAGATTATCGCGATGGTAGAGTTCTTTTCTGTCCGCCAGTAGAGCTGGAGTTCGATTCGCTAGGCGGAAGGCGGAGCAGAGCAGCTGAGTCTTCTGCGAAGTTTTAGTTGAGAAGCAGACAGTGCCACATCCATTGATAGTAAAGTTCATGGATGTCTTTCCGGATGACTTACCATGACTACCACCGGACAGAGACGTTGAGTTCTCTATAGACTTAGTATCCAGCGCAGAGCCGATATCTCAGCACGTCTATAGGGTGAACAATAGCGAGTTGGTGGAGTTGAAGAAACAGGTGGATGAGTTATAGGATAAGGGCTTCATCCGATCTAGTTCTTCACCATGGGGTGCACTGGTGCTCTTTGTACCAAAGAAGGATGGGTTGGTACGGATGTGTATCGACTACAGGGCACTCAACAACCCTACGATCAAGAGCAGGTACCCGCTGCAGCGGATCGATGATCTCTTTGATCAGTTGAGCGGAGCTAGGGTATTTTTGAAGATTAATCTGAGGTCAGGTTACCATCTGGTGAAGGTGAAGAGGGAGGATATCCCGAAGACAGCATTCAAGACGCGGTACGGCCAGTTCAAGTTTATGGTGATGCCGTTTGGGTTGACTAATGCCCCGACGGTATTCATGAACCTGATAAACAAGGTGTTCCACCAGTACTTGGACAAGTTCGTGGTGGTGTTCATCGACGATATCTTGGTGTACTCGAAGACCCCTGAGGAGCATGAGTAGCATTTGAGAGTGGTTCTGGAGACTCTCAGAAAGGAAGAGCTTTATGGCAAGCTCTCGAAGTGTGAGTTCTTCCTAGACCGAGTTGATTTCCTGGGTCATGTTGTGACTGGAGATAGGATGTCAGTTGACCCAAGGAAGATCACGGCAGTCGAGGCATGGGTAGCACCGAGTTCAGTTGCGAAAATCAGGAGCTTCCTGGGATTGGCAGGCTATTTCTCCCGGGTTGCAGAGCCATTGACTAGGCTGACCCGGAAGGACGCAGAGTTTATCTGGTCAGAGAAGTGTCAGGTCGCCTTTGATGAGTTGAAGAAGCGGTTGACGACAGCTCCGATTCTGACATTACCATCAGGATCAGGTGGGTTCACTATCTACAGCGACGCCTCGGGGATGGGTTTGGGTTGTGTCTTGCAGCAGCATGGGAAGGTAATTGCCTATGCTTCCAGGAAGTTACGTCCGCATGAGAAGAACTACCTACCCACGACTTGGAGTTGATGGCAGTTATATTTGCTCTGAAATTATAGAAACGCTATCTATACGGAGAGCGTGTAGAGATCTTCATAGACCACAAGAGCTTGAAGTATGTGTTACACAGAAGGATCTCAACATGAGGCAGCATAGATGGTTGGAGTTGATGAAGGACTTCGACATTGCACTGCAGTATCATCCAGGGAAGGCCAACGTGGTTGCGATGCTTTGAGCATATATCCGACAGCCATGTTTGACGGTAGATCGTCACTTGCTAGCAGATCTATAGAGCCTGGGGATCGAGGTGCTAGTGCCAGGAGTGGAGATGTAGATGTGGGGTATGCAGATTCAGTCGGACTTAATTGACAGGACCAAGTCGACTCAGTTCGATGATGTTGCTCTGCGGTGCATCCGAGAGCAGGCTCGAGCAGGATTGGTGGATGAAGAGTTCATCATTGCAAAGGATGGCGCATTGAGGCACGGTTCCAGACTGTGTATGGCTAGTGGAGAGCTTCGGGAGCAGGTTATGCAGAAGGCCTACCGATCTCAGTACTCTATGCATCCAGGTGCAAACAAGATGTATAGGGATCTGAGTGAGCATGTATAGTGGTGTAGGATGAAGCGGAAGGTAGCACGCTTCATCGCTAGATGTTTGGTCTGCCAGCAGGTGAAGGAGAGAGGCAGAGGTAAGGTAGTTTGTTGCAGTTGTTGCCCATTCCGGAGTGGAAGTGGGAGCACATCACGATGGACTTTGTTTCGGGATTGTCGCGTACGCCAGGAGGAAAAGACGCGATTTGGGTCATCGTGGACAGGTTGACCAAATCAGCTCACTTTTTGCCATTCAAGGTAGATTTGTCTACAGAGAGGCTAGCAGAGATGTATATGCGACAGATCATCAGGATTCATGGAGTTTCGATGAGCATTGTCTCGGATCGGGATAGTCGCTTTACTTTCTATTTCTGGCGGAGTCTGCAGACTAGTTTGGGTACTCAGCTCAAGTTTAGTACTGCATACCACCCTCAGACGAACGGAGAGTCAGAGAGGACTATTCAGACACTCGAGGACATGCTGCAGACTTGTGTCTTAGATTTCGGAGGATCCTGGGAGGATCACCTGCACTTAGTGCAGTTTGCATATAATAACAGTTTTCAGGCCAGCATTGAGATGTCACCGTTCGAGGCACTGTACGGGCATAGATGTCGTACACCCTTGTCTTGGGATGACATGGAGAGCGAGCTTTATTGGGACCTGAGATGGTTGTGGATGCAGCCGAGAAGGTGAATCTCATCAAAGATCGACTTCGTATGGCGCAGGACAGACATCAGCATTGGGCCGATAGCCACCGTAGACCGTTGGAGTTTGAGGTACAGCTTAGAGATAGGATTAGAAATAGGATTGTTGTTTTATGATTTTATTGATCGTGTTTGATTATTATAGTTAATTTGAGACCTTGTTTGTGATTAGGTTGGATATCTGGTTTTTTTGAGGATATCTTCGACACGTGGTACCATACATTTTGGTGGAGGTGGAAAGCTTAGTCCGTGCTTCATCGGACCTTTTATTATCAGCGGGAGAGTCGGTGATGTGGCTTACAGGCTAGATTTGCCACCTACATTAGTGGGAGTCCACAACGTATTTCACGTGTCGCGGTTGAGACGGTACGTGGCGGACCCTAGCCACGTACTCGATCATTCGGAGATCGAGGTAGGACCTACTCTTAGCTATCCAGAGTAACCTGTGGAGATTCTGGATCGACGAGAGAAAGTACTGAGGAACCAGACGATACCCTTGGTTTGCGTCGCATGGAGGCATCATTCTCTATGAGAGTCTACCTGGGAGAGGGAGGATGAGATGCGCGAGCGATACCCTTATCTTTTTGGACCTTGAGGTATGATTTTCTATCCTTCTCATCAGTTTGTTTCGCCTTTCAATTTCGAGGACGAAATTCTTTTAAGGAGGGTAGACTTGTCACTACCACATTTTTGGCTTGAGGGTATTTTGGTCATTTTGACTTTTTGGTGATTTTGAATTTTTATTAATTAAATATGTACTAATTGTTTAGTTGAGACTTGACCTAGAATCTTAGCCTAATCTATGTTAGCCTTGAGCTTAGAATCCTGATTAGGATAACATACTAAATGACAAGGTTAACAATATCTAGATATTTCTAACTAGGATATTTTCTCCTTAGGATATTTGTGAAAAAGAAAGCCTTAGGACTAATTGAACCAATAGAAGGACTTGAAATTGGGTGGACAAGCCCTAGCCACTCATCTACATCTAAAACCTAACCCTAATTCATCTAGTGGCAGCCACAAATAGTTATCCCCCTCCTATAAAGTATCCTTTAGAAAACCTTGCCTCTTTTTGCACCTACATAGAACCCTAACTTGTTCTTCCCCAAATTCCTCCCCCTTTATCCAAATTGACCCCAATTTGAGGCTACTTTCTTGCATTGGGATCTATTTCAGAAGTGGAGGCTAGGGGAGCTTGCTTGCAAGAAGTGGAGCTCGTTTGGACATCGCTCGGGGAAGGGAACTTCTCATTTCGGAGCCCTTTACATTGAGTTTGAACTCTCAATAGGTAAAATCCTACAAACCCTAATAAATTCTGGATTTTTTCCATAGATGCATTCATTTAGGGTTCCCCTAGGTGTCGCCCAACTTTGGTTGGAATTTGTGTCTATTTCGTGTCCGTATCGGACACGTATCGGTGTTTTTAATAGGTGTTCGATGAAATGCTTGATAGAAATTATTATTACTAATTTTAAATTCTATTTGAAGGGATTTGAAGCCCTATAGATGAGAAAAACAAAACCCTAACTCTGAGGTGACTTCGTGCTGTGTCCGTGTCCAAACTGGACACGCACACTGTGCACGAGACACTGCACAGGGGGTTCTGTGCTCCCCTGCTACCCGATCCTTATTTCTCTTTGGATATGACACGTGGGTCCATGTAACTTAGCACAGAGGTGGGGGCCATCACTGACAGACCCCCCTCGAGTTTCACGACCCTTCGTGTGTGTCGGACACGAAATTAAGGGTGCACTGAAATTGTACTGTACTGTACGCACAAAAATTCCCTACTGATACATACTTATCACACCCTGACGCACGTTGCACACGATGCAGACACCTAGACACGTTCACCTAGACCTTGGCTATCTATATGTGTGACCACGAGACCTAAGAGTCGACACAGTGTGTCCAATTCGACTCGACCCCACCGCACGACGCTGTCGTGTGTGTTCTGTGTGAAATCATGTTCTAAACTGTTTGGACACCTCATGTCCAGTTATGTGGACACGAGACCCCACCCATTGACACGTGTAATGTATATCTAATGTCTGCATACATTAAATTGATGATTAATTCAGGTTTCGAATCAATTTTAGGTTGAAATGTTCGGGTTTCATGTATCCTGATACCTATGAATGTTCATTGTTCATGAGTTTTGAAATGCTAATTTATGAAGTTTTAGTATAGATATTGAATTGAGAAACATGTTAGATGCTGGGTTACATTGGGTTTAGTTCGTGTAGATTTTTGTTCAACTGATTAAGTTCCTGCATTAGAAAATGTTCTACTGAACAGTATAGACTGAACTTAGTTTTTTCCCTTTATGTGAAAACCTGAGAACTGTTGTTTAAAACTGAAACTGAGTTTTCCTTTTTATAAACCTGGGAAATATTGTTCAAACCTGAGAATGGTTTATATTTAGTAAAACCTGGGAATTGGTTATGTAGGGAAAACTGGGATTTTGCCTATTGCATGAAAACTGAATTTTATTATATGCATAAAAACTGAGTTTTCCTTTTTGTATGAACCTGAGAACTTGAAATGAATAACCTGAGATTGATAGTTCATGGTTTTTAAACTGAAATCTGAGATGGTATTCTCAGTTGCTTATATGTCAACTTAACTGAACTGGGTTTACACTACAACAAAAATACCTTTTAATGACGGCTAAAAACGTCATTAATTGCAAACTATGACGCTTTTTTTTCTCAGTCCAAGCGTTATGAAATCGGGTGTTATAAATGTTTTTAAAAGCGTTATAGATAATTCATCCAAAACCGTCATTAATAGGTTGAATTTCTGCTACGTTTTGTTTTCAAAGCGTTATGGATAGTTATGAAAAACCGCTGTATATGGTCGTTGTATCACATTTATAACGCTATATACTGCATGTTATACATTCCAAACACTGTTCAATTTAATTCGAAAACAACCACTTTGAACCATATTCACAACAAAACATTGAAATGTAATATAAAGTACCACTCTCAATTTCATTGTCTCAAAATAGAGTATTTTAGATACCATTCTACATTTCTCCATTTCATTATATACATCTTCTCAAAATATAGAGTATCCAATATAGAGTACACTTTAGCTACATCAAAACTATCGACATCAAAAATCTCACAGATACTGTAGCGAAGAAGCACACTTATAACGCTTCAACTTGGTCACATGAAGACTGTCCATAGCACATGTACGTATAGCAAAACCCTGAAAAAGAAAGCAAAACCCCCACTTTTAGAGTCTGCCAATTTTAGAGTCTGTGATTTATATCGAAAAACCGAGAGTATCAGAGTACTCTAATAAAAACCGAAACCGACAAATAAAGTAAAACATCTAGGCATGGCATAGTGGACGTAGTCCCAAAATCAACGATACAGGCATGCTAATGGAGATATCATTCCCGAACTAGAAATACTCCCAACTAATATATACCCGCATGTGATTTATATCGAAAAGCTCCCAACAAAAATACCCACAGTACCAAGTTAAACCCATCATACATAATAGATACCCAACCAACAATTTTAATCCAAATAGCAAAACATCTCCTACAGCAAAGAAATCTTTCCCAACCCAACATGTATAATAGGAAAAACCTAAACCAACATCCCACAACAAGTATAGAAAGGAGACCCCAAGCAACAATTTATACAAGAAACCCAAACCAACAATGCATGCATCACAAATAATTCCAACAGCAGCTAGGTAACCCGAAACCGAAAATGATCCAACAGCAAGTAAAGAGCCGAACATGATCTAAAGATCATTTCCGCTTCACAAACAAAGACAATCGTAGGATCGTCAAGCCAAAATCGAACCCAACACGTATCAGTCGATTGAAACCCTTTTTATGTAGGGATCGAGATCCAACAACATCATCGACAAACAAAATAAACTCAAAAACTGAAATCAATCAAGAGTTTAGAATTTATACCCCAGAATTTGGTGTCGGAATCCGAAGGGAGCCTTCGGACTCGGCTCGCAGGCACGCACAGCGCCTCACCGGGTCGCGGCTGCAACTGTGGAGAGGCTACATCATCGACACGAAGGTATCCTCACATTCGTGTCCAGTGTCGACTCGTACAAACACGAGCGTACCTGCACCCAGAATGAACAACCCAACAGTACCAACATACGAACTACGACAACGAAAAGAAACGAAATAAGATATATAAGATGTCTCAGATAAGGATCAATCACATCTGCTGTACTAGCGTGCCATAATACGTATAGGACACGTCCCGACATGGAGCCAGTGTATCCGATACGATCTGCAACGCTTTGGTTCATTTGGTCGAACGACCAACACAAGAATATCAGAGTACTCTAATAAAAACCAAAATCGATAAATAAAGTAAAACATCCAGGCATGGCATAGTGGACGTAGTTCCAAAATCAACGACACATGCATGCTAATGGAGATGTCAATCCCGAAATAGAAATACTCCCAACTAATATATACCGCATGTGATTTATATCGAAAAGCTCCCAACAAAAACACCCACAGTACCAAGTTAAACCCATCATGCATAATAGATACCCAACCAACAATTTTAATCCAAATAGCAAAACATCTCCTACATCAAAAAAATCTTTTCCAACCCAACATGTATAATAAGGAAAACCTAAACCAACATCCCACAGCAAGTATAGGAAGGAGAACCCAAGCAACAATTTATACAAGAAATCCAAACCAACAATGCATGCATCACAAATAATTCCAACAGCAGCTAGGTAACCCGAAACCGAAAATGATCCAACAGCAAGTAAAGAACCGAACATGATCTAAAGATCATTCCCGCTTCACAAACAAAGACAATCGTAGGATCGTCAAGCCAAATAACATCATCGACAAACAAAATAAACCCAAAAACTGAAATCAATCAAGAGTTTAGAATTTATACCCCAAATTTGGTGTATAAATTCAACAACATCATCGACAAACAAAATAAACCCCTTTTTATGTAGGGATCGAGATCCAACAACATCATCGACAAACAAAATAAACCCAAAAACTGAAATAAATCAAGAGTTTAGAATTTATACCGAGAATTTGGTGTCGAAATCCGAAGGGAGCCTTCAGACTCGGCTCACAGGCACACAGCGCCTCGCCAGGTCGCGGATGCAACTGTGGAGAGGCTACATCATCGACAAACAAAATAAACAAAATAAATCCCTTTTTATGTAGGGATCGAGATCCAACAACATCATCGACAAACAAATAAACCCAAAAACTGAAATCAATCAAGAGTTTAGAATTTATACCCCAGAATTTGGTGTCGGAATCCGAAGGGAGCCTTCGGACTCGGCTCGCAGGCACGCACAGCGCCGTGCTGGGTCGCGGCTACAACTGTGGAGAGGCTTCGGACTCGGCTCCCCAAATGTAATTACACTCCCTTGAACAAGAACAAACAGAAAAAAAATCAAAGAACCCTTTTAGGGAAAAAATCCAAATCAAAAATTAAGAACCCTAATTTTTAGGGAAAAACTTACACTCCCAACAAAATCTTTTTTTAGGGAAAAAATCTAAATCAAAATCACTCACTTAATCAAGAGAAGTCAACGATGATGCAACCCTTTTTCGGATCATCGCCGACGTGGACGGAGACGTCGGGAAACCCTAAAATTAAGAACCCTAATTTTGGAGAGATGGATGCATGTATGGTTGTCAAAAATTAGGATATTTTTGAATTTAGGGCATAAAATAAGCAATGATCGAGATTTTAGGACAAACTGGTGGTGAAGGCTACGCCGGTGACAACCTTCCCTCTGCTGTGGAGTCTGTAACCGAGGGAAGCGAGGAACGGGCTGAGGGAAGTTGGAGAGCGGGGAGCGGGGAGCGGGCTGAGGGGAGTTGGGGAGCGGGAGTGGGCTGAGGGGAGTTGGGGAGCGGGAGGAGAAGGAGAAGGAGAAAGAGAGAGGGTTTAGAATTTTTCGTAAGTGCGGAAGAAATGCGGGGGAGTCGAGGTTTCAACTTAAATTTTCGTACTTTTTTTGTATAACGCTCGTATCACTGGAGCACTTTCAATGTTTTTAATGTAAACCGTCATAGATTCTAGTCTTGCTGAACATTGATCACGCTTAAACTGAAATCTGAGATGGTATTCTCAGTTGCTTATATGTCAACTTAACTGAACTGGGTTTATATGATTGGTAAAATCAGAAAAGGAAAACTAAGATAAATGTATATATATGAATGTATGTAGATGAATGTATATAAATGTATATAGAATGTATGTAGATATGTATGTATGGATGTATACATGTATGTAACTAGAGGTCCAACCTTACCTACTGCTATACAATGTATATGCACACACATATACACTTTACCTCCTCTAAATAATATATACATATACATGTATATCTATGTGTTGTAGTGTATATGATAACTTAGACCTGTTTTGTTTACATTGTTGCAGAGTGTACCCCTCATATCCCTGTGTGACACACACACACAACCTATATATACCCTACATATATATTTTTATATGTGAATGGAAAATTGAATGTGAATGTAGTGTAGGTATTATGTATTGTACATAACCTAGATTGACTTATTTAAGCCTAGATTAGACTAACTTAGACTAGTTGAGCATGGTTGACCAAACCCTAACTAGTTTAACCAAATTTGACTAGAGTTGACCTAGTTTGACTTTTAGAGTTGAACAGAGTTGACCAAGAGTTGACTTTGGCCTAGATTGACCTAGAAACATGTAGATGCATTGTACTCTTCAAATTATAATCTTTTTGTATACATCATGACTTGTGTTGCTCTAAATAGGACTCAGTTACCTCGCTTCGGACTTTATTTTCTCACGGACATTCAGATTTCAGGCGAGTACATTCTCTGATCTTTTCATACTTGCTAGGACTTATAATCATGTTCTAGATTACTTTACTTGATGCTGATACTTGTTATCACGGATTAGTACTATATGGATCTTCATGCGATGTTATCCCCTCATCGGATACATCGGGTATTTCATGTTCGTGTACTTTATCATGGGCATCGTGTACTTCTTGTGTTCGTATTATTCGTGTACAAATCATGTGAAATCGTGTACTCTCATGTGCTCACATGATCATCGTGTACAACTATACTTCGTGTGCAATAACATAACTTGACTGGATCCTGTGTATTGATTGGGGACGGAGAGTAGAAGTGGTTATGTGATCAATCTTGTAGTTACTCGTGTGAACCTCTATAGATTACTCGTGTGCAATCGTGCTATTTACATAACCGTCTTGTGCTCTGAATCGCTAGTCACTTACAGTTCTTACTTATCATGTATATATTTCCAGTTACAAATATCTCTCTTGTTTTCGTGTACATCTTCTTACAGTTCGTGTATCTTTCTCTTTTGCATGCTTTACATTTCCTGCCATGATATGAACCGCGTGAGATGTATTGTGCTCGTTCCTGTCCTGACTGGACCTGTTGAAAATATTACAGATGATGCCGAGGATTTCTGTCCTACGTACTATGGAGCAGCCCTAGACGACACTTACGAGCTGGACTCTTAGGAGGACCCAGCTCTAGCTGATGAGATCACCCCTACTGCCTAGACTAGTTTAGTTAGGCTTTATCTTACTTATTGTTGTCATTTGAGACTTGAGCTATTTTATGTTTTGTTGTTGTTATTGTGTCGTATAGACACTTAGACTTATTTCCCTTTCTGTTTGTACTTCCTTTGAGATTTTATATCTATGATATCGTACTATTTCTACCTTTGATTGTGATTGAGATGTACCTTCTATTTGTCCTCCGTGAGGAGAGTATATCTTGTGCAGTTATACTTATGCTGTGTTAGATGTTGTAACCTAGGACAGCGTTCTACCGCCGACATAGCGGCATTGGCTGGACGTACCCACTTCTTGTGTCGCTACACTGGGTGCGAGTCGTGACAGACTCTAGTACCAGCACCCATTCCTCCTCCAGCACCTGTTCCACCTACCATGTACCCGGCACCAGCAGTCTACCATCACCTACGATGCATCCAGCACCAGCGATGTATCCGGCGCCTATGATGCATCAGACATCCTTTATGTACCCAGCACCTACCATGCATCCAGTGCCAGCGATGTACCCGACACCTGCTTTGCCCCCGCCACCGATACTGGACAATATTACACTCCTGGGAATTTTCCAACAACAGGCCAACATCTTTTGCGATACCTTGCGAGAGGCTCTTCAGCAAAGAGATGCTCCCCAACAGCGCCCTGGAACTTCCAAGAACTTTATGGACCTCAGGCCCAGAGAGTTCCATGGGACAGAGGGAATTATCAACGCTGATGAATGGTTGAAGAACGTTGAGCGATACCTGAAGATGGCCCAAGTCTCAGAAGATCTAAAAGTGGAGTCAGCTAGTGGACAACTTTTTGACATCGTACGGACATGGTACCAAGACGAGCCCCGATTTTCTACTCCAGACGTGACTTGGAAGAATTCAAGCACTATTCAAGAAGAAATTCTACTCCGACGTAGCACAAGAGGCATTGGTGAGTCAGTTTGAGCACTTGGAGCAAGGAAATCTCACCGTCGACGAGTACACTTCGGAGTTTTCCCGTCTCAGCCGCTTTGCGGAGAGTATGGTCAACACCCCAGAGAGCAAGGCCAGATGGTTCAGGAAAGGATTATCTCATGAGATTCGCTTAGCCATCGCCACCAGCCGAGCCACTACTTACGAGGAGATCCTGGAGGTAGCCCAAGCTGTAGAAGAAGAGCTAAATTATAGGCCAAAGAGGAGTCGAGATACTTTCGGAGGAAGCAACAACCAGTCAACACCGCATCCCCAAATTCAGCCGAGGACCTTCCAGCACCAGCAGCAGTTCCAGTTCATTAGTAGAGCCCCAGCCCATCCGCAGAATCGAGGCCCGACCAGCTCAGACACAGCAGCCACAGAGACAGTTCCAGCAGGCCCTGTATTGTACTTTTTACGGAAAGACCGGACACATTTGGGACGACTGCAGACAGAGGCTTGGATCGTGTATATACTGCGGATCACCTTCACATCAGCTGAAGGATTACGCACTGGCCCCCTCGGACAGGACGTGAGGCATCTCCAGCACAGAGAGGACCAGCTAGACCACCAGCCGCCATCCAGCCGCGAGGTCCACCACTCCCTACTCAGCAACAGCGATTCGCGCAGCACCAGCAAGAGGAGCACCCCACCAGGGCAGAGCTTTTGCCATGGCTATTGAGGAGCCCGACCCTACACCAGATGTGATAGCAGGTTCCATACTTCTCGAATATTTCTCCGTTATAGCTTTGTTTGATTCGGGTGCGTCCCACAGTTTTATTTCTGTAGCTTTTGTATTCAAGCATAGCATAGCCTCTGAACCCTTGGGTGGTAGTTGTAAAATTATGACGGGCGGAGGCGATATCCTAGTCAAGGATATTTGCATGAGGCGCCGTATCACCTTGGGAGGTAGGGTGTTGCGCGCTAACTTACTCCTAATGCCACTACCGAGTTTCGACATCGTTCTCAGGATGGATTGGTTGAGTAAGAATTATGTCAGTATAGACTGCCACCGAGGATGTGTTGTATTCAGTCCTCCTGGGGAGTCTGCATTCGAGTTCGACAGAGGGAAATAGAGCCAGAGTGGGGCTTTTTGCGGAGCTATATGAGGAGGAAGAGGCACCGTATCCCATCATCGCGGAATTCATGGACATTTTTCCTGAGGACTTACCGGAATTGCCGCCAGATAGGGACATCGAGTTTGCTATTTATCTGGTGCCAGGCGCAGAACCAATGGCACAACCTGTGTATCGATCAACAACAAGGAAGCTGAAGAATTGAAGAAGCAGATCGATGAATTGCTAGAGAAGGGGTTCATCAGAGAGAGTTCGTCACCATGGGGATCCCCTTCTTTTTGTGCCGAAGAAAGATGGTACGGTGCGGATGTGCATCGACTACCGAACCTTGAATAATCATACTATCAAGAACAAGTACCCATTACCGAGGATTGACAATCTCTTCGATCAATTGAGCGGCGCACAGGTATTCTCGAAGATAGATCTGAGGTCGGGTTACCACCAACTGAAGGTGAAGAAAGAAGACATACCGAAGACTGCCTTCCGGACCAAGTACGGACAATACGAGTTTATGGTGATGCCATTCGGGTTAACCAATGCCCTAGCAGTCTTCATGAACTTGATGAACAAGGTATTCTACCCGTACCTTGACAAGTTCGTAGTGGTGTTTATAGATGACATACTCATTTACTCGAAAACACCGAAAGAACACGAGGAACATCTGAGGATCGTGCTAGAGACCCTTAGGAAGGAGCAGCTCTATGGAAAACTCTCGAAATATGAGTTTTTCTTGGACAAGGCAGAGTTCTTTGGACATGTGGTGACAGGGGACGGTATATTTATCGATCCAAAGAAGATTGCAGCTGTGGAAGCTTGGACTACTCCTACTGATGGCAGAGATACGAAGCTTCTTAGGATTGGCAGGGTATAATCGAAAGTTCGTACAAGATTTCGCTCGAATTGCGGAGCCGATGACTAGGCTCACTCGAAAGGATATAGAGTTCGTGTAGACAGAGGACTGCCAGGCTGCGTTCGATGAGTTGAAGAAGAGGCTGACGACAGCTCTAATTTTGACGTTGCCTTCGGGGTCGGGAGGTTTCACCATTTACAGTGATGTCTCGGCAAAGGACTGGGTTGTGTGTTAGAGCAGAACAAGAGAGTGATTGCCTTTGCGTTTCGACAGTTGAGACCGCATGAAAAGAACTACCCCACACACGACCTAGAGTTGGCAGCCGTGATCTTCGTCTTGAAGTTATGGAGACATTACTTGTACGGAGAGCGAGTGGAAATCTTCACTGACCATAAAAACTTGAAGTACGTCTTCACACAAAAGGAGTTGAACATGATGCAGCGCAGATGGCTTGAGCTGATGAGTGACTATGATATTTCTCTACAGTACCACCCGGGAAAAGCCAACGTTGTTGCGGATGCTTTGAGCAGGTATCCCATAGCAATGTGCTTGACTCGAGATCGTTACTTATTAGTGGACTTGGAGAGTTTGGGCATCGAGATCGTCATTCCAGGGGCCGAGATGCAGATGATGGGCATGCAGATTCAGTCAGGACTGATGGACAGAATTCGGAGGCACAGCACCAGGACGAGCAGCTGAAAAACATCATAGCACAGGCCCGGGCTGATTTGCTAGACGACTTTACTATTGCAGAGGATGGTTAGTTGAGGCACGGGAGACTTTGTGTACCTAGTGGAGAGCTTAGTGAAGAAGTTATGCAGGAGGCACACCGTTCCCAGTATTCTCTACATCCAAGCCAACAAGATGTACAAGGATCTGAGAAACCACGTGTGGTGGTATGGTATGAAACGAGAAGTGGCCCGCTTCGTTTCTAGCCTAGTATGTCAGCAGGACAAAGCCGAGAGGCAGAGACCAGGAGGATTGTTGCATCCACTACCGATACCCGAATGGAAGTGGGAACATATCACCATGGATTTTGTTTCCGGTCTTCCAAGGTCCTCAGGAGGGAAAGATGCGATTTAGGTCATCGTTGACATGTTGACCAAATCGGCCCACTTTATACCATTCAAAGTTGGGTTATCTACAGAGAAGTTGGCGGAGCTTTATGTGAAGTAGATAGTTAGGCTGCACGGGGTGCCAGTGAGTATCATGTCAGACCGTGACAGTAGATTCACATCTCACTTCTGGAAGAGTCTACAGACTAGCTTGGGCACAACGCTCAAGTTCAGTACCGCCTATCATCCGCAGACGATGGACAGTCAGAGCGGACCATTCAGACGCTCGAGGATATGCTACGACGTACGTGCCAGATTTTGGCAGCTCGTGGGAGGACCACCTTCACCTCGTGGAGTTCTCCTACAACAAAAGCTACCACGCTAGCATCGAGATGTCCCGTTTGAAGCACTGTATGGACGGAGATGTCGTACATCGCTATCTTGGGACGACGTGGGCGAGCGCTGTTGGGACCAGAGATGGTAGTAGATGCTGCAGATAAAGTCAAGCTGATTAGAGATCGGCTTCGCGTGGCTCAGGACAGACAGAAGCACTGGGCCGACAATCACCGTAGGCCGTTGGAGTTTGAGGTATAGAATTACCTTAATATAACTACATGTATATGTGTAGGATTTTTTGTAACATGTTGTGAACTTAGGTTGGTACCTTAGTGTTCTTGAAGATATCTCCAACACTTGGCACGATTCGTTTCGGTGGAGGCGGTAAGCTCAGCCCACGATTCATTGGGCTGTTTTGTATCCTTGAGAAGATCGGTGCAGTGGCATACCGATTAGCTTTGCCGCCTGCTCTAGAAGGACTGCACAACGTGTTCCACGTGTCTCAGCTGAGACGATACGTGGTAGACCCCAGTCATGTCTTGGATCATTCGAAGATCGAGGTGGGACCGAGTCTCAGTTACCAGGAGTAGCCCGTAGAAATTTTGGACCGCAGAGAGAAGGTCCTGAGGAATCAGACGATTCCTTGGTTCGTGTCGCGTGGAGGCACCACCCGAGGCAAATCCATATGGGAGAGAGGATGAGATGCGCGAGCGTTACCTCTACCTTTTTGAGGCCTGAGGTACATTTCCACCTTGTGCTCAATTTAAATTTCGAGGACAAAATTTTTTCAAGGGGGGTAGATTTGTAAACTCTTCATCCAATTCTGCTAATACTTCTTTATTTTTTTTATTATTGATTATGGAGTGAATAAGTTTTCACAAAAATCAAATAGATTAGATATACACTTCTTACAAATATTAAATTTTTCAAGGGCCTTTATACAAAAAGACCAAACTTGAACCCTCCATCAGTTCGACCATTTCAAATCCCAGATGCTGATGCTTAAACCCTGTTCAAATTCAAATGTTTTTTCAACTACCAAGAGATAAACCAAACTTAGTTTAAATTCAAATCTCTTTATCAGTTTTCCATTGATTCAATCCAAACCCAGTATATAACAACCGATCCCAAAACCCCTGCTAACCCTAGAATTCTCACCTTTCCCTGCCGCAGAGAGCCTTCGGGTAGAAGCCAATAGCAGTTGAGTTGTGCAACCAGAGGTAAGTTCATCAACTCTTCGATTTGCCAGGTTAATATATGCTTTTATTAAACACTAGAATAGAAAGGGTTGGTAGATGCTTGATGTTCTTCCTAAGTGGAAACATGGGAAGCATGTACAAAGAGGCAGGCTAAGGGACTAGAGTCCTATGTCCAGATGTGAAGTTCTATAAGTTTAACATACAAATCAGGAACCAAATAGGGGTACACTTTGGTAGCGTCCTCACATGGGGTCTTTACTAGGTTAGCATAGGAGTATCCTATAGAGAGTCTAAGCACCTGTTAGTATTACTGTGGTACAGGCAACACCATGTTCTATTCAACCCTAAGCTAGGAACAAATACTGGGTAATGTAAAACTGGTAGGAGTTCGTAGGAATTCGTAATAAACTTAGGCCGTGATTACATGCCTTGATGTTTGCCTGGGTACCCATGTACCTGTGCTCAACACACCAGTGGTCATAATCGAATCCTGCTCGATCAGGCCAATACTTGACAACCAGTTCGACCTATGTTCCTGCCTGACCTGTAATGTCTCTATGCATCAGAGTTCGTCCTTGGTAACACATGAATTGAGTATCAGGTATTTAAGAGCCTCGAGTATCTGTTGACGATGTATGTATACTCAGTATAGAAAATAGAGTTACCGTGATTCATTGATATAGCGTTAAGTTGTATATCTTTTGATTGTCATATAGGGACTCACAGCAAGGACACAGGTCAGCAGATTATCCTGGTATCAGGAATGGCACTCGATATTGAATGGTACTCCTTGGTATCAGACCCAGTTAACTTCGTATCCGAACCCTGAAATTGGTTGGGTTTTGGAACCATACTCTTTCCGACAGATCCGATACGCAGAAGAAGGGGTACACTGGTATCACGTTGAGTTTAGGCATGATTTTTATGACCAATTGATACCTGATACCAAACCCAATGCCTAAGTATCAGAGTAGTTTTGGTGAGGTTAGGTATCAGGTGAAATCTCGATACCCAGGTTCAAACCCACGTTTTATCCTACAGTCCACTAGCGGATTAGGGATGTATATCAGCATCAAGTGTGTACCTAATATGAATAGGAGAACCCTTTACTTGAATACACAGAGACACTCTTTATATAAAGACATGTGTACTTCCTTTTATTTTTCGAATACTGTCACATGAATCCCCTTGTACCAATGGGTACAACATGTGGGAACACCCTTGGGTTCCCTGTAACCATTGTAAGAGGGAGAAGGCTTGCTGAACCTACATCTAATGTCGGGTACGAGCACTTACTAAGTAATTCACTTAGGGCACCTACCAGGTAGATAAGCATGCCTCAATTGGAGGTATATAAAAATACACAGTGAGCAATGAAGGTCCATGAAGGGGGTATAAACACATCAGAACCACTAGATAACAGTAGGCTACCTTTCTAGCTAATAATACGAGTAAGAAGGATAAGGGAATAGAGAAACTAAACCAATAGGGCAAATTTTAGATTGAATAACAACCTTTCATATCAATTGTATCTTGACTTGTGATTCCTTAAATAGGTTATTTGGATCTCGATTTGGACTCTAACCAGTGCCAGCAGCCGGGACAACAGGCGAGTACAGTTTATTGTTTGTTTTCGATATTAATCTTTACTATGCCTCATTGTTAGAAATTAGATATATTTTCCGTTTTATGTTTTGATATATTTTGTCGTGTCGGAGAGGTGAAGTACCAAAGATGTGTGACCTGACCTTATATAGTGTATACCGTGTAGACAGTGTTTTATCATTGCATTGTACCGTGTAGACAGTGATTCATTATTGCATTATACCTTGTAGACAGTGTTACATTATACAGTGTAAATATCATAGCCAGTGTCGTGTAATTGTCCCGAGATCGGTCACATATCAAGAGTACTTCAGTTAGTCAGTCGGTGAGTATTTCCTTTGTATTTATTTATTATCTTTCTATATTTAGTTTTAATCTGTCTTTCTTAGTATATTTTCCAAATCATGTATTTAAAGGCTAACCTCTGTTGTATAGTCATTTTCATATATTGGAACTGCATTCAGTGAATTGTACTCGTTCCATCCTGACTGGGTAACCAAACAAATTTTTAGGTGATTGCGAAGAGGTCGTGTGCCCTGACCAGTATGGCCCGTACTTGGGAGATACCGTAGAGACAGACTTTGCCTATCAGGAGGAGTACGCAACATCTGATCCTGCTGCGCTTGCTTAGTTATATTTAGTTAGTGCTGAGACATTGTAGTGGATACTTAGTTGACTTTGAGACATGTGGTTGAGATTTTATTTGTTCTTTAAACATCACACATTTTCTATTATGAGATGGTTCTATTTATATTCATCTTTAGAGCTGAGTTGTGATATGGTATTGTTGGTTCCCAAGTGTGGACTATTTTATGCGTGGTTGTTCATCATATTGTTACAGCATTCTACTGCCGACTCTGCGGCGAAGACTGGGCGTGTGCACGGTTCATGCCCAAATATTGGGTACGGTCGTGACAGGAGTATCTCTGCAGCGTGTTGTTAACCACCTCGACGGACCCGGCATCTCCGGAGGAGAAGACGAGAATGTCGTCAGCATATGCTAGGTGGGTTCTGATCGGGCAGCCGCTAGAGGTGTGAAAATGCTGGAATTGCGGGGAACCAACCATTTTATTCAGATTTCTGCTCAGTGCTTCAGCGTCTATGATGAAGATGGTGGATGATAATGGGTCGCCTTGTCTGACACCATGGCTAGATTTGAAAAATCCCTCAGCTTAACCATTAACTATAGTAGAGAACCACGAGTTACTGATCGATCTCCACACGATGTCAGTCCAAATTTCTGAAAACCCGATGGCCTTGAACACCCCGATCATGAATTGCCAGTCAAGCCCGTCGTATGCCATCTCCATGTCCAGCTTGACGGCAATGTTCCCTCCCCTAGACAGAAATTTTATGCAAGTGATCATCTCCAGCCAGCATGATGTTGTCTAAGATATTACAACCGCATACAAAACCGCTTTGCTCTTCAGAGATAATCTTGGGGAGAAGCTCGGTCATACGGTTGGCAATAATCTTGTTGAATGTAGGGTTTATACAATGCTGATGCTAACTAGTGAATCCTAATATTGTGAGGCCGAGGTAATTACATTATGCAAGACAACTAAACTAGCGTGTAGCTCTAATAATAAATTGTGTCTCAATGGCGTAACTAGGAAAATGCCTACCGTATCCCTACTCCCATGATGGATGCCTATCACAGCCATGGTAAATTCTTTATGTCACTGCAGATGTACTATAGGATGTCTAATAGACCTGTTCTGAGTTATTCTAGCTGGTACTTAGGGTCGGGTTGATCGAACCATATCAATCAAGGTTATGACCAAGCCAAGCAAGAAATTGGTCAAAATATTTCAAAGAACGACTTGAAGCCAATCAGGATACATAGGACGTATACTCATGGCTTGGTCGATGCCTAACTATACTTGTATATATAGCTGTCATGGCCATAGGTGCTATGGCAAACAAAGAGGGACATTCTGTGTCTATCTTCTCTCAAGCACAAGCATTTGTTTTTTCCAAAATAGGTAAAGACGAAAATAGTAAAAAGTTTAAGGGAGATCGGATCGAATGCAAATACAGGGTTCCAAAGACGATTGAATAATTCAAAGAGAGTTGTTAAGACTGTTGCGGATGAGATCCTAGAGTGAAAATATTTGTCAACTATATCTCAATCCACGCAGAATAATCATATGAAGAGTGAACCAAGTGCACTAAGGTTGATCAGACCTTAATACCTTGATTCTAATTAAACAATGTATTAATGGGCGTCTCCAATAAAATATATGTCCAGAACAAGCACGATAAAATAATAAGCTTGCATTAAAACTAGGCTATAATAGCAGCATCAATCAAGATAGTCCAAAATTATAAGTACGCGAGATTATGATTGAAAGAAAGCACAAGTAGTTCAAGTTTAACAGAATCTAAGACTCATCCTGTGTTCATGCCTCTATAGTTGTTCAACTATCTTCTTATCTAAGGCCATGGTCAACCAAATGGGTTAGAGACCTCTAAACTCTATAGTCTAGGTAAACCTATTAGTGTCCTCCCTAATGGGTCATAAGGACAAAGGAAATGCTAGGTTGTGAGGCATTCTATCCAACTTATAAGAGATCAACTAATAGTATGATTAAACAATGGAACATATACCTAGTACAAGTCATCTTGTTAACCTCTATCAAGCACTAACGAAAAAGATAAATTTACGGTAGAAAGGAATCAAACAAAATACAAATCAAGGCAGTCAAATGAGAGTTCAAAAACTGAATCAAGGAAGAAGATCAAGCATGCGGATGAGATCCTAGACTCTAATCCTATATGCATGCTTGCTTGGTACAGTTATGTAACCAAACAATTTATTCGTTGACCTGCATGGGCCATCACAAAAATATGTAACGCCCCAGTCCCAAAATACGTAGGACTAGGTTCATAAATATGTCAGCCGTATAATAACTATATGTAAGATGTAAATGTAGTATGTCCACGACAAACTATTCTCGTCCACAAAATTAAAAAATAAGTTATTATAAATAATATGAATTATCACTGTACAAGTTGTTGGATGGAGACAAATCCACTTCCAACTTTAAAATTAGGAAATAACAAAATAAGGAGTGCAAGTAGCAAGGATGATCCAAGAGCATGTCATCTTCAATAGAAAGGAGAAGACCACGATCTTGGCAGGAATTCCTGTGGGAAGTCAAGAAAACACACACACCCCTGGAAATATCACCAGGTCCTCAGAGGGACGTAACAAGATACATAAAAACATGCCATATAACTGAATATAAACTGCTCAAGAGTGTCATTCAGATCATAACAGGGTCCAATACTCCACCCTTGAATTAGCGTACCAACCCACCAACCAAATAATGACAGGAGATGTCATCCTAATCCATGATGAAGTATCTTTCCATGCCATAATCCGATATAGTATCCGAACCACAACAAGCTTTAGTATCTTATCATCGAAGTAGTGAACCACACCTACAACTAAATAAGGATAAGGTGTGGCACACTAGTTTGTGACAAAATACTATTCCAAGCCGCGATCAGGCATAAGTACATTAACCAAAAGTACCTATACCTAAACGGATAAAGGTCACCTAACCACTCTACGTGTAATACAATCGAGATTAGTGCATGGTCGCATAATCTCCAAGTCAGTCAGGATAAAATAAACAGTACCTTAGTAGAGAGTCTAAATACTATATACCATTCCTCAGTATCGAGCGAGTGTATAGCATATAGTCTACCTATCGTTCCTTAGTGACGAACGAGTGTATAACATATAGTCTATCTATCGTTCCTTAGTGACGAGCGAGTCTATGATAGATAGGGAGGAGGTCAACATCCAATTGTATTCTCCCCACCAATGTCCTAACTCTAATAACTACTAGTTTTCTATCATGCAATCCGATTAGTAGTTATAGCCTAACGTTCGTCCCATATGTGCCGCTGGCCAGTTGATACCCAATTACGAGATCTATATGTAACTCGTGACTCATAGAATATGTGTCAAGGCCAATAAATGCAGCACAAACAAAGGTGGCCTCTTAATTCTAGGTCAAATGTGCATATAGTAAACAAAAGAAACAAAATTATGACTAAACAGTTACTTGCGATCAAATACGACTAGAAGCATGATTTTATATTGTAGAAATTAAATGATAATAAATAAATGTATGTAATATGGTGAGCTAAAGTAAATAAATAGTAGATGACAAGGTATTTTGCCAGAGGTGGTATACAAAATGGCAGTATCTAGTAACTCGAACCATCAGATCAGTGAAGCAATGAAAGCCAACTTTCGCAAACATCCTCGGATGATGAAAAAGACAACACCAACATTTTTGGAATAAAAGAAATGTCTAAGATCACCTACCCATAAGTCCAATTATGGACACTGGAGCAATATCGTAATTTTGAGCTAAATTGGTGTCTGTTATTGGACCCGTTTTGCACCGAAAAGTGTGCCAAAACCTACAATCTCTAAATTTATTAATTTATATGTCTAAAGGTCTACTTTGACGATATGAACTCACCCGTATGTCCAAAGTTGGATTTTCGTGAGTCGTGCACAATTTTGCCTGTTGGATCGAGTCGTGGGCCTGCCAAAATAGCGTTCCGGTCGACCTTCTCATAATCAGACCAAACTTGGCTCACAGATCAAAAAAAATAACACGAGTCCAGTGGCACAAGTTTCATCTGAAGATAATAACGTGCACAATGTTGTGGGCTAGTTTGGAAAGAGGCCTATACGGATTACCTCGACGATATACCCTCGATTTTGTCGCGTACACACAACGAAATCAAGTTCCGTTGAATCCCACACGTCCGCGAAGTCGATATGCACATTTTGATGCTTTCGGTTCATAATTATGTCGCCCGGTTTGTCGGGGCGCACGTCGTATCGTTAAAAGTTATCAAATTTTACAGTTTTAAAAACTAATTTTTTCTAATTTTTGAAATCTATTTTCTTTGCATATATTGGATGAAATAAAAACTACAAGCAGGGTTTTAATCTCGTATAGGTTGTCTACAAGATTGTTCAAGTAGTTTCCTAAATTGGACCATGGTTTGACCAGGATCGACCTTCCAATATTGGGTTTTTGGGACTGTTTCTTTGTTCCAAAAATCGTTTTTTTTTTCAATTTTAGAACTCGATTCACGACGCGTACATAGCGTATTAAATTATTTTTATTGAAGGGTCATGAAGGTGTTCATGTTGTGATTGCACCTGAGACAACGGATCACAAAACGCACGAAAGATGACGCCAAAATCGTGACACGAAGTTGATGATGCTGCTGTTATACTACCTGTTGCAGGTGCTACCGCAGCTGCTAGCTCGGCCGCGGCTCTGCTGTCCGGCGAGGTTGTGATGCACGCACATGGTGGCAGGGTCATCTGATGTAGGCGCTATGTTCTAAGGTTTTAAGATATTTGTTTTTTTGCTGCTATGTTATATACCATAAGGTTTGGTTCTTATCAGCAATGTTCCCCCATGGGGGAATAGTACCTGCATTTTTTTAAATCCCTTTTTTTAACTAACCCCTCTCTTTTTTCAAATAATATCCAATAAAATCCTATGATATTTAAATTATAATATCTCAAAAATAAAATAAAATCTTAATATTTTGTACCAATATACATACCATTATGTATATGGTACAAAATAAAAAAAAATTTATATATATATATATATATATATATATATATATATATATATATATATATATATATATATATATTTATACACACTTATATTTACAACATACAAATATTTTAAAAAATGTTTATATATGTCTATGTATTTATTTCATCTTCTAACTAAATTAAATCTTTAAATAGTTTAAACATTTTATTTAAATATCTATCTATATAGATTTATCTATGCTCAATTTACCTATTTATATTAAACCCTACATATACAATTCTTTTATTACGTACATCTATTTATATAATAAAATATGAAATTTAATATATATAATATATATATCTATACCAAGTTATATATATATATAAGAACATTTTTAACACATATATCTTCTTACTATAAAAACTCTTTATGTATTAAGATATACATTTACTATATATGTATACACACTCAATAATTTAATGGAATATAAAGTAAAAAAAATCTAAGGTCAATATCATATATTTATTAAAAAATCGAGAAATAAACATGGAAAATAAGGAAAGAAAAAAATATTTAGCCGAAAACTTGGGGGTTTTACACGTATACATGCTCTCACCATATCTTCTAGCATCTGAATAGTATGCTCTGACTGTCCATCGGTCTGTGGGTGATAAGCCGTGTTGCATGCATACGAAGAATACTCCAATATATAGAATCCTCGTACACATGCATATTTTTGTGGTGGCCTATGTAGGTCTCGAACCTGCGACCTTTGCCGAAGTAAGGAATCCATCCCTTATCCATCTCGAAGATCATCTTAAAGTCGTTGAGTGGTGTGGCCATGAGACTGGTGACACCCGTCCAATCTCCCACATCGATCTTTAACCACTTGGACGCCTCCTGTACGGGGCAAGCCTCTAAGTTAACTTTCTTTACTTGCTCGAGTCTTTTTTAGCACCAGACCCAAGCGATGGACCTCCTCGTCCAACATGAAGTTATGCATTGCTCCCGTGTCCACCATCACCCTTGTACTCTGGCTATTGATCTTTACGTCCACGTACATGTGTTTTCGACTCGAGGCTTTGGCCACGACGGTTTTACTCTTCAGAGCATTGAGCAGCCGCAAGGCTCCCATATGAGCCCCCATCATTAGCTCCTCGTCTTCGGCCTCCTCGCCTTGGACTGCGTTCACTCGCTTGTATTTGTTCTTGAATCGCGTGTGAAGTGATTTCCGAATAAATCAATCTTTCGTTCTATTTGAAGAAATATTAGGACTTGTAATAATTCCTTTATTAACTTGGAGAATGCTTATAAGTTTTAGTGGTGAGAAACAAAGGAGCCGCCTACCTATTTATAAAGCTTCATAGGGCTTACAATAAGCTTTGGAATTGGCATATTTTTCTTGAGGATACTTACAAGGATACTTCCAGAACATCTAGAAAGATTTTGAGTCTTCAGGAAGATTCACCATTTTCTTGAGGATACCAGAAGCATCCAACATAACTAACCTTGGTCCGTGAAAGGTTATGAAAATCTATCTCGGTAGGCACAAAATCTTATGCATAACATGCCTGGCGACCATTCGGGGAACCAAAAACTTGTGCACAAGTTGTCCATGACCATGCAATATGCATGACTATTAAACTCTGAAACATATGCATGGTATAAAACTAAATAACTATATAATCATCAACTCAATATTATACCATATTCTATGAGCCATCACTCATACTTCCATTCTTATCACATTCCTCAAGCCATCGCTCGTATTGGCCTAAACGGTCAATGACCAACTTGATTTTGATATTTGGTCAACCATGACTCGATATCTTTGATATGATGCCTCATATGAATATTGCGCATCCAGCTCGAAGATAACTATTCACTTCATGGTGGAAAACTTGGTCGTCATGTTTTTCTTACTTATTTGTGTTTTATCTTTATTCTTTAGGCCCCATTGTACATCGAGTCGCACTAGCACTAGGAAGCTCAAATCTTATCCAAAACTAAAATCCTAATCCACTATACATAAACTTGACCCAAGCCCTAGTTTCTAACATAAATCATTATGCCAAAAACCTACATAATTCAGACATAATTCAGTTTGAACGCCTAAACACATTATGGCTTCAAAGATAGCCAAAATTAGGATGAGTTTGCACCAACCGAACTCAGGTCGAACTCGGTCCCTCTGATCCAATTTTTAGATTTGCCCGTTCTCTCCTGAAGAATTGGTCTCAACGTTCAAAATTCTTAACTGTTAGGGCTAACCGAGTTCAGGCTAAATTCGGCAAGAATAGCCATTTTAAAATCTATAAACAGGCCTTAAGTTTGCCATTGAAACACTCATTCTCAGTTGCTAATCCTTATATATTCTGAGCTCTACACCTTCATACCTCCCACGTACAACTCCCAAGCCTTCTAGTGCCAATCTCGGTTCGATTAGAAGTCGGTTCGAGTTGTAAAGCTTGAATTTTCAAGTTATTTCCATTTCGTTGTTAAGTTGGCAAGCCCTTCAGGATCAAAGCTAGTGGTATGAGAAGTCGACGAGCACATCGTATCAAAGCTCGTGGTGTATGATTGCTATTGTTCAACAATGGATTAAAGTCGAATAAGAGTTTCTAGGACTGGACTGCCTTACACAAAGGATACCAGGATACATCGCGGTATTTGCGCTTCTGAATTCTTGTATCTCTGATTACTTTCTTGCTATTTTATTTAGTAATTTGAGTTACTTTTATTGTTTTATTATTGCCTTTACTCTTTTAACCCTCACTACCAAAATTTCTCGATTTACCGACGGCCGGATCCGTCGCCCGGTCCGACGGAAATTCCTATTAGCGACCGATAACTGACGGGTTTTAGCCAAAACAATCCGTCGGCAATCAGCTCGTCGCTAATAAGGGTTCCGTCGCTATGTAGTCTGTTAGGCGACGGAATAGCGACGGCTAATCGACTTCAAAATACGAGATATTAGCGACTAATTTTCCGACGGACTGTCGTCCATTTCAAGTATTAAATACTGAACTGTGTAAAAAATAGCGACGTACAAGTCCGTCGGTAAACGTCGTAACAGCGTATCAGAGCGTATCATTCCGTCACTAATCCGTCGGTAGTCGTCGATAACAAAGGACGAAAGAGTGACGGATTACTGACGGAATATCCGTCGATAAGGTTCTGGAAATGCTTGGCATTTCCAGCACCATGGCGACGGAAGAGTGGTCGCTAATCCGTTGCTACGCCGTCGACAAAGCGACTGACTAGTGGCTGATTATCCTCGCCACGGTTCTGGAAATGTCAAGCATTTCCAGAACCTTGTCGACGGATTGTCCGTCGCTAAGCAGTTGCGAGAGCGACTGATTAGTGGCTGATTATCAGTCGCCGTGGCGACGGATAGTCGCTATTCCGTCAAAGTATATACCACCAGAACCTTACCGACGGATATTCCGTCGATCACCCGTCGTTACCTGGAAATAGTTTAAAATCTCCAGATAGCGACGGCGGGTCCGTCAAAATCCGTCGGTAACTGGGAATATCCGTCGCGAAACAGTCACTAGTCCGTCGCTAACTGAGTTTTTGGGAAAAAAATTGCAGCACTTTCCCTGTTCACAAATATATACAAAAACCAAACCAATATATAATACACAACAATTATCCAACAATCACATAGACCAAATATATAATGCACACCAATTATCCAAGAATCACATAGACCAAATATGCACATACGAATTTAATGCCACACCAATTATCCAAGAATCACAGACCAAACCAAATTAATAGAAAATAAACATCAATTATCCTGAAGAGTAACATAATATCCGGTGCTATAATCCGATTATAGCACAATTAATCCAAAGCTCTCACAAATATTCCAAATTTTCTTAATACAATATTTTAAGAAGAAGGAGGAGGTCGATTGTCCGGTGGTGGTAATCCCAGATGCGACCGACGAATATACTCCTCCACAAGGTACGAAGGCAAGTCGTTGTAGACACTGCTCGGAAGTCGGCGTAGCTGCTCTGGGGACATGAGATCCAGGAGTGACGTCACAGTCGTAGGCGGTACCACAGGGGTATCAGGGTTGAAAGAAAGATGACCCACGGAAGACGGACCGACACCAGCAGTCGACGGACCAGTAGAAGACGGACCAACACCATCAGCAGACGGACTGCCAGCAGCAGACGGAGGCAGAAAGTACGTGGCAAATTGCTCCCGCAAGGATGACACCGTCTCGTGCAGCTGCGTAAGCTGCGACCTAACATCATCGTCTGTCGGGGCCACGGGAGGAGGCAGTGTCGGTGGAAATCTCTGCGTCGCCATGTACAACGGCCCTAGGGAGCCGACTCCGTACAGGAACCCTTTCTTAAAGCCGCCGACGGTATCTACGAACAAGTCGTTCCGAGCGGCCAAAGAAGAGGGCGTCCGGGCGGGCGTCGTTTCCACCGACATCCTCGGTGTCAGTTAACTAAGCCCGACTAAGGGCCTCACGATACGCAGCCTATCAAATGAATGTGTTTATATTATAAGATTTACCTAAGTTATAATATAAATCCTATGTTTCACTAAGTTAAGTGTGAATCCTAACTTTACCTAAGTTATGTCCGAATACTTTTAATTCTAACGTAAATCTCATAAACATAAGTACTTACATCAGTCTCCTTGGCCCTCTCGTCGACGAAGCTCCCGTCCTTCCGTCTTTTGTGCGTATGCTGGAACACGTCGTGCATGGTGACCGATTCTGGCGCCCTTCCCTTCTTCACCACCCGTTGGGCCTGCATACGAAATTTTCGTAGAAACTAATTAACTCCTTTAATTAATAATACCTAATTCGATAGTGAAATAAATTTACGGTTGCTCACCAGATCTGCAAGTGTCACTGCGTGGGGCCTTGATCCCCCCGAATGAAGGCCCGCAGCCTGTCGGTTCGCCTTCGCCTTCGCCTTCTCCGATTTCTCCTTGTACGCAGGGGTATCCATCATACCTAAGAGGTCCTCATAATACTCCTGCCGGATCCAATTCGGCATCGTATGCCCTATTTTAGGTCATGAATCATATCCCGTATCTTCTTCGAGGCAGCGCTTCTGTAGGTCCTGCGGATCACGTCTTCGCGATGGGGGGGCCACCAGTACGTCGTCTAACATAGAAATTCAATTATCACGTAATTTAAAAAATGGTTGATTGAAGAGTAACTAATAATTAACCAGAAGATATAGATATATACCCTCAACTCGTCGAGCCAGACGTACTTCACGTTTGGGGGCACAGACGAAAAGTTGAGGTAGGGACCGTGGAAGTTAGCCCTGATAATTTCTACAAGAGCCCTGCCAACATTAAACGGAAAAAACCTACAAAGAAGAAACGACTGGATTATTAACTTGAATAAATGAAAGAAATTTAATAAATTATCTTAAATTTACTTACGAGGTCTCCGCGGGCCATAGCCCTCGTCGAAACTCGCCTCTCGGCCTCTCTGGTGCCGTCGGAGGATCCGCGGGTCCGCGTATGTACTCCCCAGTAACCGGATGGAACCGAGTATGGGGGTACTCCGGGGCCCACTGTGCAGTAACTGGGGCATCCTCTGGTGGATCCGTTGCTGGTGGTTCCGATAGCGAACGGATCCGCTAGCAGATCTGGACTCATACCTCGATGAAGTGGTCGAATCGAGGACGGGATGCGTCTGTGCCCGGGGTACTCTCCGGGTCAGGCTCGCTCGATGGGGTCACATCTCGGGAACTTTGAATGCGACCACGACCACCAGCACCACTACGACCACTGACCACGACCCGCACCACCACCACCACCACCACCACCACCACCACTGACCTACGGCCAGCCATCATGACCTGTAAATAGAACACATAACATAATTAACAATATAAAAGTGTAAATGGATATAAAAAACTAAACTAAAATATACATACCACCAGTAGGGAGACGAGTGCCGCCGCGACGAAAAAGACTAGGAGTGCCATCTGCAATAAGTAAATAATCGAATGAAAAAAACATGAATTCACGTAATTGCTTTTATGAGGTCAAACTTAATTCACGAATTTGGAAGTGTTTTCAATATACAACAATATTTAACCTAATCATCGTCTTCGTTCTCATCCTCGGCCTCGTCTTCATCATCATCCTCCTCATCCTCATCCTCATCCTCATCCTTATCTTCATCGTCGATTTCATCTGTATCCTCATCCCCATCAAATTCTCCTTACTATCTAGCAAGCACTACCTTAGTTTAGTCACTACTAGCATTAATTACCTATAATTCCTACCATGTCTACACTCACACATTACACCCCAAGCCTTCCTGCATGCTAATAGGCATGGTAGGCCTGCCTTTTCATTCCTCACTCTCTAAAGCACACATACACATATATATATGTATATCACAGTTAGATGTATAGATATATACATCTATATAGAAGCACACAACTGACTTATGCAGATGAAGAACTCGCACTGTCCTTGACACAGTGAACATATACACCATGAACCCTAAACTCCATATTCATATTTACTAATCCAAACACCACCAAACTAATGGATAACACCAAATATAGATAACACATTATTTAGCCAATATATAAACTCAGATGAATTTGATAAGCAAAGCCCCCCGCAGCCCCCGACCAAAGCCCACCGCCCCAAGCCCGCCGCCCAGCCCCCGACGCCCCCAGCCCCAAGCCCGCCGCCCAGCCCCCGATGCCCCCACCCCAAGCCCGCCGCCCAGCCCCCGACGCCCCCGCCCCAAGCCAGCCGCCCAGCCCCCGACGCCCCCGCCCCAAGCCCGCCGCCCAGCCCCCGACGCCCCCGCCCCAAGCCAGCCGCCCAGCCCTCGAATGTCCCCAAGCCCGCTGCCCCCGCTGCCCCTACGTCGACACCGCGACAGAGAGAGAGATGAAGAGAGGAGAGGAGGCGGAGATGAGAGAAGGAGAGAGAGAGGGGATTATCTTCGGGAGAGAGAAAGGAGAGGACGCCGACGCCGTTCACGAAGCCGCGGGAGAGAGAGAGAGAGAGGAGAGAGAGAGAGTGAATTTTGGGGGGAATACGAAAAGTTCCCTCCGCCGTTTTCATTTTAAGTCTGGAACGTAAATTTAGCGACGGAAACGCGACTGCTAATTATCCGTCGCCAATTGGTCGCTATTATTGATACTTGTCGACTGAATATCCGTCGCTACGTAGTCGAAGCAATGTTCCCCACCAATTCTCTACACAATTCCCGCCAAATAATCGACTACGTAGCGACGAGTGGAGATCCGTCGCTATATCTCCGACATCCTAGCGACGGATGTGCGATCCTTTCCTCCCCCTAAAATTAAAATAAAAAATGTAAAGGCGTGTGGTCGGTAATCAGTCGGCGAGCGGCCACGAAGCAGTCGCTAACGCCGACTGAAAATTTTCCGTCGCTAAATATTCGTCGCTAATTTACTATATTTTGGTAGTGCCTCCCCCAAAGGTTGCCTACAATTGGTATCAAAACGAAGGCTCTTGAACACATTAACATCCTTGACTAGATCTACGGTAACTTAAGCACGCAAGCATCCATCATCTTACTCAAAAAAATTAAATTTAAACAGAACACTAATCTATCTGGTTCAGTTTAAGAGGAGCAAAACATATAGTAAAATGATTATCATGAGATTGACCAGTGACCACTAATACTACTTCATCTACTTATAGCAAGATAACAAGCATAAGCACGCCGAATTTGGTTTATAGAATGTCCCTGTCATATAGGTATCTGAATAAAACACAAACTAGCTAGCATGACCCAGGCCACTAACAATGAAAATAAATTTAGGACACGAAAACAATAAATTTTGTGACTCTATCACAATACGTATATGAATTATGTTGTATCGTATTTGCACCTGTGCAAAATTCGATAACAAGAAAAGAAAGTCAAGTATACCACACACATACCTTAGGCTCCTAAATGCCCTTCAGCACAACCTGGCATTATAATTAACATGATTGAATGTCAAAATATATTTACCGCAATCCCTTCGAGTAATTGACTTGTTGGAAGCCCGTCGTATTACTTTACGGTCGAAAAATGAATTACAATATCCACTGGTTCATGTACAAGGTTAACTCACGTGACAATGATACTTTCAGTAGCCTCGTCTGTCATGTATTACTCTAGTGGTCTACCTGGTGATCTTATTTTTGGTGAGACAAGCTGCTGTCATTGTGTGGTGATTTAATGGACTCTGTGATCATATCGACAAAATCGTCTTTGGAACATATTGAAGGGGAAGCCTCTCCCCCATCCGAATTCTTCTCTCCTAAGAGGTGAGACTATATATATTGGTTTAGACTCATATGCATAAGTTAAGATAGGTATGTACATATGGACTTGGGAATTTAGGAGTGTCTATAAACAGTATGTATTAGTATCAGTCATAATATAAAGGGTTAACATTTCATAAGTTTTAGGAGGAAGGGAACTATTCTATATTATAGAAATTTAGTATATATTTTATTAGTCCCGGAGCACAATTTTCGATGGAAAACTGAGAAAATGAAATGATTGTAAAAACAATATTTCTAGCAACACTTCAAAGAAGGTGCTTGACAGAGATCCTTGGAGGATTCTGGATAAAGAAAATCTAAAAAGATTTCGATAGATACACGAGAACATGATCGTTCCTTCCATACTTCACCAGTGCTTCAAGTACGTCAACAGCGATGGTGTCGTGAAGACGAAGTTTGCTTATGTCGATCCTTTTAAAGGCATCTAAGCCTACTATGGAGATTCGATACTTTACCAATCTCAGCCCCCTAAGGATGACGGCAACGATGCTGACAATGAAGATGAAGCAAGTTCATCCTCCAATGATGGTCCCCTGATTATCCGAGTCAAAGGACGTACTACTCCAAAAAGTACTCCGAAGCCTCTCACAGTCTGGATGAAAAACTAAGAACCCTGACAAGGTCAAGCCATTGACCATCACTCTCCGCAAGACACCTCGAGAGGAACCTACTGAAGTCCATCTTTTAAGCTGAACTACCAATGTTTAATTGCCAAATTAACTCACATACATGTGTTCTAGTTTACTGTTAAGGTCGATTTATGATTTGGGTTGAGGTTAACACAAGAATGTTTTGAAATTGGCTTGGGACTTGACTGAAACTGTTATTGATACATTATTTTCTGATTTTTCACAATTTGGCTTTAGGATTGTTATTTGAAAACTAAAAACTGAGATTGCTAATGTTGTTTAAGGAGAACTACATTGATTCATAATAGTCTATTACACCCACTGTCAACTGTCTTGAACCTTGGAAACCTGAGATCGACATTTTCTATGCACTGACTTCCCATACATGACACTCAACACACTAAACATCTATGAAACCTGAGAACAAACCTGAACCTGAGATGACTTCCTCTTGTATGCATATTCCTAAACACTAAATTTCTGAGGACTGAAGTATGTTGTACTGTTCCCTCCCACAATGTAGATACACACACACTCAATTCCAGGATTCCTGGGAACTGTCATAGCTTGCACGAAATTCCATTGATCTGTACACACACTCCTATCTAATCTGGAAATACACTGGTACACTCCACACATACACTGATGCACCCTACACACACACAGGCCAGATCCAATTACATATTGCTCTGTTACCTGAGACACTTACACACTGTACACACATATTTGCATTGAACTGAACCATCACCCTCACCCTCTCATCACACACACACACACATGAAACCTGAGAACACCTTGCTGTCAAGAGCACAAACCTGTGACTGTATACTACCTACACCCTCACATACCCTTACACTAAAACCTCCTTGCCATGCCACATGACACACACACACATGCAATATTTCCCTCTTTCCCTCTCTATGTATATATATATATATATATATATATATATATATATATATATATATATATATATATCCCCCTTGCCATGCCACATGACACACACACACATGCAATGTTTCCCTCTTTCCCTCTCTATGTATATATAATATATATATATATATATATATATATATATAGAGAGAGAGAGAGAGAGAGAGGGAAAATATATATATATATGTATGTATATATATATATAATATATATATATATATAGTATATATATATATATATATATATAATATATATATATATATATATATATATATATAATATAACCTAGTGTGATAATGCAATGTAAAATAGTGTATATATACATATATTTATGAAATGTTATATGTATATAGGCATTAGCCCATATGTGTATGCTTACCTATTGTATATATGTAATGTATATATAATGCAATAATGGATAGAATACATGCATACATGTGTGTACATTGCTTGTATGCTAGACTCTTAGCCTATGAGATTCTATATATAGTGTATGTATGTATACTAGTATGTGTGATGCTTGGTTTGGCTTTGTAATTGTGTGTGAGTGCTAGCCTAGGCTTGGTTAGGCCTAGTGAGACTTATTAGACTTGTTTTGGTTAAGTTTGACCTAGTTGACCTAGCCTTGACTAGTATAGCTGACTGGAGTTGACCAAGTGTTGACTTTAGTCTAGTTTGACCTAGACAGCATGCACCCGATGTATATGTCTTGACTTGTGTTGCTCTAAATAGGAGTCAGATACCTCATCTCGGACAGTATATTCTCACATCTATTCAGATACCAGGCGAGTACATTTTCTGACCGTTTCATACTTGGTAGGATTTACATTTACGCTCTAGATTACTTTACTTGATGCTGTCACGTTGTTAACACGGATTGGTACTATATGGATCCCTTCATGAGATGTTATCTCCCTAGGAGCATCGGGTTATAGTATGTCATGTGCGTTTTACTTTCATCATGTACTCCGATGCTTTTCACCATTCATGTGCACTCTTGTGATTCATGTACTCTCATATTCACAGAGCCCCCATGTATACATTCATGTGTACCCATTTATGGGCCTTCATATGATATCATGTGCAATAACATAACCTGTCTGGATCCTTGTGTATTGATTGGGGTACGGGGGAGTATAAATGGTCATGTGAACAATTCCAAAGTAGTATACTCATGTACAACCTCTTAGATAACTCATGTGCAAATTCAAGCCGTTCATATGTTCATCTTGTACTCTAAATCACTAGTTCACTGTAGCTCTTTACTTATAGTAGATATTTCATTACAGTCTTCTCTTTTACTCATATATATTCTCAGCGTTTCATGTATCTTACTCTATTGCATATTTATATATCCTGTCATATTATGATCTACGTGAGATGTATTGTGCTCGCTCCCGTCCTGACTGGACCTGTTAAAAATTTTACAGAGGATGATGTGGAACCCTGCACCCCTTACTTTAGAGTTTGCCTAGATGACACTCGCGACCTGGACCCCTGGGGAGGTTCAGGCAGCTGCTGAGGATGATACCCATGCTTAGTGTAGTTTGTCTAGACTGTTCCTTATTTTATGTCAGTAGTTGTCTGGATTCAGAGTTGTATTATTATGGAGACTGGTAGTTGTTGAGACTTATGTTATTTTATTTCTGGTGTACCTCAGTTGAGGATTTTCTATCTATTTCATCGTGCCATATTCTATCTCTAGATTATGATTGAGTTGTACCTTCTGTGATTGGCCTCCAGTTGGAGATTATTCCATATTGTGTTAGTTATAGTTCATGACCTAGAACATCGTTCTACCGTCGATACTGCGGCGTAGGCTGGGCGCTGTTACGTACTCGTACCCTCACGGTGGGTGCGGGTCGTGACATATTTTTAGTGGTGGCCCATGCAGGTCGAGTTTATGTAGTGGTATTCGAACTAGAGTATCACTACAGCCTGCAGTAGGATTAGGATATATTTTTTGAAGGCACTCAATCACGGTTAGGACTCCTTGAGAGATTCCTGGGACGACCCTTGAGAATCTTATTTAAACTTCAATTTGAAATCCTTTTCCTTGTTTTGTTCGCTCTCACTCCTTGATTATTGAATTTGATTTTGATGGATCGTTGTTGATTTTGATTTTCCTATCGAGATGAATTTTATGGCCTGAGTTACGATATTTTCTGATAACATATGTTGACGTGAATAACAGGGATGGTAAAACGTCTACTTGATTATGGAACCTATAGTTATCGCAGCCATATTAGCTGGCGTGGCGGAAACATAGAGACCTGACTTCGGATGTACGTATCTTGGTTATGTGATTTGAAATTTCTCGCAGCTATACTAGTCGGCATAGCGAGAATTCTAGACGACATGATTATAGAGGTGCATACCCCAGTTATGGAATCTATCGTTTATCGCAGCCTTGCTTACTCGCATGGCGAGGACTCTGAGTAACATGATTCTGGACAGACGCATATGATTATCAGATCGTATCTTGAGAAGGTTTTTAAACATATCATCTCTATCGTACCCTTCTGTTGTTATAAATTGTATTCCATCATCAAATAATTTAGGAGTAGGGATATTTTAGTTTTATAGAGCTTATTCATATGTAGTTCTTTCATAGTGTAATGATATGATGACTTGTAGAGTGTCTGTACACTAGAGATGATAGTTAGCATTGGTATTAGAATAGTAACCCATTGTGGATGATTCTCCTGCTATTTATAATACCTACCAGTTTCCATAGAGGAGGTTAGTCTGCTCTGTAACCTTGATGATTGTTATTATTTTTCCCTTATCCTTTCCAGTAAGGCACCCATGACCAGAGCCTGTCCTTGAGTATAGTTGTAGTTCACCTAAGACTGAGAGGTCTATATATATAGATAGATTGCAGATGATATTGGCATATGGGATATGGGTTGGTTGGTATCTAAAGGCCATTCTTGTATAGGATTATAGACATGTTGTTTAGCCTATATTTGGTTCAGTTTCCTATTTTAGTAAAGTTCTCCTTGTGATGAGTTCAGGCATGATAGATCAACCTTTATAGGCAGTGTGCAGACCCTTCACTAGATGTCCTGTCCTTTTTCTTATAAATTCAGTCTCCTTAGCATCATTCCTTTTGCCTACGTTGATGTTTCAGACCATTCATCCTTAGCCTAATTTCTGAGCATTTGTTCAGTTCCTTATAAGTTTAGTCTACTTTAACCCTTGATAATCAATTATATATGTATGGATATATAGATGATATACTTAGGATATGTGTAAGGGGTTGTTGTTCTTGAGCTTATGTATATATGGTATTTGGGATTTGTGTGCTTAGATTATGAGTATTTTAGTTATGGGTAACTTGATAAGATTGGAAAGTTAAGAGTTAGTCTATTCTAGAGTTTTTCTTTTGCTAATCTCTAGTTGCCAACACCTAGATAGCTAGCATAGGTAAAACCCTAAGAAGTTGACCAGTTGATGACCAAGTACTTGGATGTTGAGAATTGACTAGTGGTTGATCCTTGACTATGTTTGACCTAGGAGTACTACCATCTTAAATTTCGAGGACGAAATTTTTCTAAGGTGGGTAAACTTGTAACACCCAGTTTTCTAAAATGAGGGTAATTTTCAAATTTTATGTTTTTAATTATTTAATTATGAAATTTAAATAATAATATATTTTTTGGTGATTTTTAATCATTTTAAAACTATTTAAAAATCATGACTTATGATTTTGATGTACAGCTAGTGAAACCGTAGAGACTGTCTGCCCTAGAGCCTAGCCATGTGATTAGGGTATTTTATTTAACATTTTTAATTTGAGGGCATTTTGGTCATTTTGGCCCTTTAAATTATTTTGTTAATTAACGCATTGGTGATTGTTAATTTTGACTTTTCATAGGTGTGACTTTGGAGACCAACCTATCTGTTGACTTTGACCATAGTGAATTGGCTAGCATGGTGGGACCCTAATCTAACTTAAGTCGACTTGGTTTTGACTTGAGTGACTTAGCTCTTGAGAAAATTAGGAAGGATTTTAATGTTGGACTTAAGGCTAAGGTAGAGAGCCCATTGCTCATGTGACTTAGCCCAAAGCCTACTAACTAGAAACCCTAACCCTAATTTTCTCCTTTATGACCAGCCACTAGGTCATTCCCAACCCTATAAAGTCATCTCCTCCATGTTCTTGCCTCTTTTGTAATGTTTCAACATTTTGAAGAAATAAGTAATGTCATTTCTTCTCCAATCCCTAGATTCTTCAATTTTAATCCTTTTTCACTCTAGTCTTTTGCATATGATCCTAATCTAGCCCTATTTTGTATTCATGGAGAGAATTTTCAGGTTCAAATTAATTCGGGGATTTTGGCTATCAAGAAGAACACCCCTCCCCCCCCCTCCATTTGAAGCTTTCTCTTGAGATTGACACCCATAGGTGTAGAAGCATGGAAAATATCAGAATGATGATCTATGCGGCTCGGAACAGGAGAACCCCATACGGCTCATACAGGAGCAATCCCATGCGGTTCAGAGAGACACTTAGTCTCATGCGGCTCGGGGCAGGAGAGTCCATGCGGCTTACATAGGGACAGTCCTATGCGGTTCAAAGAACCCCCTAGCCGCATATGGTTCAGAGGTACATACGGCTCCCATTCGACCAATAGAAATATGCGGCTCGATCAACGTCACGTGCCCCCATGGGACCCCTTCACACAGCTGGCCATCGAACAATGGCCCTACTTAATGCTCTGCCATGATTTGACAGCTGACAGCTCTGACATGAAGTGTCATAATGGCCCTCTCATAATGACAGACTCTTTGGGAATAGGAGAAAATCTCTGACACGATCCGAGATTGACACGTGGCTACCCCCATGCGGCTCCAGTGAAGAACAGCTTCATGCGGCTGGCAAGAATCGTCTTCCTGCGGCTCACCAAGAAGCCATTCCATGCGGCTCGCGAATACTACGCTTATGCGGCTCACCGAGAAACCATCCCATGCGGCTCACAAATACTATACCTATGCGGTTCACTGAGACGTTGTCTCATACGGTTCATGGATATCATGCGGCTCTGGCAGAATCCATCATTAAGACACGTGGCAGAGGTCCAATTGCCCCCACTGACTTGACAGCTGGTAGCAAGGATATTATGAGATGCAAATCAATCAGAGATTTACCAGATCCCAATGACCATATCCTCATAATTAATGGGATCAGGTCATATCATTCATAATCAAACCAATGGGACACGTGGTGGGAGATCCAAGCTACACAATCAATCATGAAGATTTAAAGCAATCAGTATTAATTATTCAAAAGATTTAGTGCTACCCCCAGTTATGGACCAGATCCTTCACGCCTAAAACGAATGGTCTAGATTAATTAAGCATCAGGCCGCCGCCACTTCAAGAATGGGCAATCATCCAAACCCTAATGATGCCCCCACTATTATAAATAGCAAGGTGCCATTCCCTTGTGAGAGATACATTATCAGAGACGCATACACAGAGAGCTTCCCCCCTAATAATCAGAGAGAAAATACACAGAGAGAGAGAAAAGCCAGAAGAGCAACACGAGGAGAGCAAGAAGAGCATTTCTTCGTCAACGCCAACTATCTTCTCACATGAGCCAAGGCTGCATACCGATCGTCCAAGGAGTAAGGCAGGGCTGCCGTCGCCTTCCCGAGCCTCTATCGTCACCCCCCTAGAATCTAAAATAAACAATTGTACTTAGACTGTTGTACCTAGGTTTTCGTCCCTAGGCTTTCTTTGTACAAGCGAGTTTGTAACGTGAAGTAAAAGTCCGGTCCTTCGATAATTGTTTTGTTCTTTTATATTTCATGGCAAACACGATGGCGACTCTGCTGGAGAATAACTTCTCCACGGCTGAGGAGTTGGTGACGCTAATCGGATGCAGCCAAACTTGGTTCCACGCAACAAAAGATGGTCAGTCCGCTTTGACCAACAGGCGTTTGAAGAGATGCTCTCTGAAGGAAGCGCTGGCCCGGTCCAGAAACGCACCCGCAGCACGAAGGCTCGTAAAGAGTGGAGGCCAAAATCATTTGCTCCTCCCCAAGCCCTCGATGGGATATCCTCTGTTGCTCAAGACGGCGAGAAGGACTCTCCTGCGGCCCCACTTCAGACCGTAGACAACTCTGCTGTCCCCAAGTCCGGCAGAAGAAAACACTATGATGCTGGACTTACAGAGGCAAAGAGGAACTCTATGAGATCCGAGCCGCATAAGGGTATTAGCCGCAGGGAGAAAGCTCATGCGGCTACATCCGCCAGCCGCATGGAGAAGACTTATGCGGCCAAATCTGTCAGCCGCTATGACTTATGCGGCTACAGTCGCCAATCACATGGATGAGACACATACGGCCTTGGGAGTCAATCGCTTGCAGAAAACCCATGCGGCCACAATTGCCAACCGCATGTGGCCAGCCTGCACGGTCGTGGCCCCTAGCCGCTCAAAAACTAACTCATCCAACAGCAGAAGACAACCGCATGCAGACAGCCTGCACGGTACCCAACTCTAGCCGCATAGAGTCTGTACCACGCTTCTCTCGATCAGTCTTCGACCGTCTCTCATACGGTCCTGACCCTGATGATTCTCTGGATGATAAGCCAGACTCTGTGATCTTCAACTTAGACTCCTCCTATTACGCACCCGCAAGTGCTAAAAGGAGGAAGTCTAGGGCAGCGCTGGGCTCACCAAGCTCAGTCAGCTGTCCCAACCTCTAACTATCGGGGCGTCCCAGTTGATTATCACACGGGCCTCTGATGGAAAGTTGTATAAAACCTGCTCGAGTCCAGCCCCCGGACGGCAAAAGGACTAAAGTGGTTCCTCTGACCTACGTGAGGTGATCCTCCACAAATGCAAGGAAAGAGAAGGAGCCTCGGCTGTGCAAAGAGTCCTCGCTTGGACATCGCTGTACCCAAATCATCGTCAACTGCTGTTGCAACTAGCGCGACAGCAATGGAAGATCGACCGTCCGTCTTCCAAAGGCTACAAGCATCCGAGCTCAGAAGATGAGACACCTCCTGTTGTCTCCTGCAATTCCGCTCAAAAAGTCCCCGCCGAGGGGAGAGGGAAGAAGACGAGCATCTCCAGCCCGAAGATATCAACCACTACAGCTAAAAAACTATCGTCTAAACGGTTGTCCTCCACCGGAGTTTTCCAGGGCACCCGTTCAAAGATGAAATTTGCTACAGTAGGAAGATTCGTCGTCCACATCGCTGGGGGTCGTAGGAACTGGGGGTAGTACTCCTCCGAACAGTCCACAACAATCCGATGTTTCAAGAAGACGAGCCCGGGGAAACAACCCTCCCATTAGGTGCAACAGACGCTGATGTCCCCGAGGACATCCATGACTCTCAAGATGAGACAAGCTCCGAAGCTGGGGGTACTGTTCCTTCCGAGTCCGAACCCGAAGAGAAACATTCCCACATATTCCGATGATTTCTCGATGCATGGATACGACTCGGAGGGCATATCCTCCTACCGTTCCTTCCGTCACTCCTCATGTAAAGACGGTATTCATGACGGACAGCAATCAAGGCAGTTCCAGTGATCGCCAACGCATAGACACTTTGGAGGCCATACTGCACGCCTTGGTCAAGTCTGTGGACGAGATCAAAGTGGCTCTTCCTACTCTGCAGGGAGTGACACCTGGCCAAACAAGCGCATGTCCCGCAATCAATCTAGATTAAATTTAGCGGCACCAAACCCGGGCAATAATCCTCCCGAAATAATGGCCCCTATCGCGACAGATGAGGCCCGAGAAGTAAGGAGAGAGGTTCAGGAGCTCCGAGCTATGTTCCATGCCCGAGAAAACGCTCAAGATCTCAGAATACGGCAACCGTACCCTGCTGAATGGAGGAATGTTCCATTCCCGCCAAAATATAAGCCGTTCAATATCAACCCATATGATGGCAAGACCTCAGCAAGTCGATACATCACTTACTTCGAGGTCACCACTGACCATCTGCCCCATGATGATGCTATCCTCACACGGTTATTCATTGGGGCGTTGGAAGGAGTTGCCTTCGATTGGTACCGCAATCTGCCGGACAACTGCATCCACTCCTTCGCCGGCTTCAAGCGCCTGTTCTTGGAGAGGTTCTACGAAGTAGGACAGGACATCACTATGTCCACTCTCATGGACGTCGTCCAAGGGGAGAAGGAGTTGACAAGAAACTACATCGAGCGGTTCCGCCAGACTGCCATGAAGCTGCCTTCCGGAAATCCAGATTCCTCTTTGATTGAAATTTGCCAAAAGAGACTGCTTCCAACGATCAGTCTCTGGATGGACGAAAGTCAATTCAAAGATTGGAAGGCGTTCATCATCAGCGCCACAAGCGCCGAAGAACGACTGAAGAAGGCTCGCCAACTGGGATTGCACATCTCAGAAGGAGAAAACAAGGGCAAGCATCCCAACAACGATAATGGGGGTAACCCCTCCAACAATCGGAACAGCAAGGGGAAGCAGGCTATGGTGGCCGATACAACACAAAAACCTGAGCTGAAGCCCGCAGACAAACAATGGCCCCAAATCGATTACTCCTCGAAGATGGCCACGTCAAGCCTATCCTGGACACGCTCATACAAGGAGATAGAATTCAGCTTCCTCCACCAAGACGGGAGCCTCGACCGGCTGATCTGGAGAACCCAAAGTTCTGCCATTACCACCGTTACGTACACCACGCTACACACGACTGTTATCAACTAAAACGTACATCCAAAGCCTCATCGATTCAAACGCTCTGGCCATCGACTTCGAAGAGGTAACCGTAGCAGCCAATATGGTGTCCGTACAATTCGGCAGCTTCCCTCCGACGGAGACTCAAGACGGGGTAATCCCCGTCCCTCTGGCGACAATGGAGATTACCAATCTTCCACCTCCCGGGAACAGGCTGCTGGTCTAGTACCTCTCACCACCTCACGAGGAGAGGTCATGTGGGTCCATTCAGACTTGGTGTCAGAAGTAACTCGGTCCACACCATCTCCCACCAACAGAAAGAAGAGTGGAAAAATCAGGACCCTACACAATCTCAGCAGACGAGGAAGCTACAGCCGTCGTCACGCGGTCCGGAGCGCAATCCCAACCTGTGGTTGACAATCCAGCCGAAAATCATCAACCCACTACAATGATGCTCCGGGACCGGCTCAGCCTTCGACGACCGACAAGCCTAGGCCGAAGGAGACTCGCTTCGACAAATCTCTCCGAAAAGACGCAACCCAAGGGCTAGAGAGGCCCTACAACTTTGACATCTTATCACAATTGGCTAACACTCCGGCCAAATTGTCACTGTACGAACTCCTAAGGCTCTCCAAGGACGTTCGTATTGCATTGAGCGAAGCACTCCAAAATGTCGATGCCTATCTGGCTCAATCCAACCTCACCGGGGAGGACTCACCCGTGGATCTCCAAGACAGTGCCTGCACGGGAGCAATGCCCAATATCGTCTTCACTCCGCAGGACATGCTCATCAAAACCAACCTACATGATCGCCCGCTATACTACACGGGATACATCGGCGACGTGAAGGTGGATCGGATGCACATAGATCCTGGCTCTTCCATAAGCATCATCCCGAAGGGTCTGCTACATCATCTCCGCATCCCAATGCATCACCTGACACCTACAAGCACCGCCATCAGCGGTTTCAATTCGGACAGGAGCTACCCTATTGGAAAATTCGTCTGAAGTGTCAAATTGGCGACCTCCAATCCGAAGTCACCTGCTACGTCATAGATACAGACACTTCTTACAACATCCTCTTGGGGCGTCCATGGATTCACGATTATATGATCGTGCCTTCCACGCTACACCAGTGCTTCAAATATGTCGACAAACGGCTTCGTGAAGACAGAATTTGCTGATATCGATCCCTTCAAAGGGGTCGAATCCTACTACTCAGACTCCTGCCTATACGAAAAGTCGAAGAGGCACCTTGATGAAGGAGACGCACAAACTCATACCGAGACAGCCACGGGATCAGAAGGACCCCTGACGATCCACCTCCAAGCTCGCAAACCGGGCAAGTCTGCACCCCTTACCGCCACTCTGCGGAAGGACGCAATCAGCCTCTCAGCGCAGGAGGAGCAAATGATAATCCCTGCCAAGGTCCGGCCAAGTGTCGAGACCCACAACGGAGCCACTGACAATCAGGCTACCAAGAGTCATCCAACCACAAGCAGGGAAGCTCAACCCCTCGGACAGGCCCATGACGATACGCCTTCCCAGGAAGGGTCGTCACCCCGATGCAAGGTCTGACACTTCTAGCGAACCAGCCACTCCTCGCCCCACATCAAATGCCAAACTGGGGGTCGCTAGTCTGCCAACAACTCCACGCTCTGCTCCATCAACTGAACCACTGACAATCAAGCTTCCCAGGTCATCCTCTCAGTCTTCGTTCATACAGGGGGTAGCCGAAGAGGAACCGGAGCTAGCCAAGTATGTGGCTGCCCATACTGATGTCCCCTCCTCTGATGATGTAATCCCCCTAGAAAAGATACCTTACTTCATCAATAAAGGGTTATCTTTGAACTACACCGAGCTCAATAAGCTATGTACAATGTATGCTATGGAACACGGTATAGGCGCTCACCTACACACACAGGTGACAAATGTGTACACCGCGATCCAGCTTACTCCAGTAGAAGACGCTTACCGAATATTCGAGAGAGGAGATCATCCGATCATCTTCGGCCGGACGAACAACCCGCATCCCCTCACATAGAAGAAGTCGACCTCGGGTCAGATGCCGGGAGACTGCCTTGTATCTCTATAGCCCTCAATCCAAATATCTCATGCAGAAACAGGGGTATGATCTAGAGACGACGCCAGGATTGAACTACGGCACTGGGCGACGATTACCTTTGAAGCCGCCAGTCCCGGCGGGCAAACCGGAACTACTATAACAAAACTCGATGCGGGTTAGGGTATGTAACGCCTACTACGACCCCTGAAAGTTCAGATGAAGAATGCGACCGGCAGTCACATTCAACCGGATCACCAACTTCCGACTCAGATACCAGCATCGGAGATGTGTTCAGACAAGTCATGTCAGTCAACATGGCATTCGTCGACGCTTACGAGGAAGACGAAGACATCCCCGAAATCCTCGAGCTAGAGCCATGGGCCCAGCAATTAGACGCACAATGGGAAAAGCGGTTCGAACTGAGAGAACCTCCTACTGAAGATGAGGTCATACAAGTGGATCTCGGCAGCAAATCTTCTCCAAAACCGATTTTCATCAGTAAAAGCCTAACTGACGAAGAACGGGAGTCGCTGTTAGAACTTGTCAGAGAGTACATTGATGTGTTCGCCTGGAGCTATGAAGACATGCCAGGGTTAAATCCTGACATCGCTCTTCACAAACTCAACATTCGACCAGATGCGAAGCCGGTCAAGCAACAACAGCGACGCTTCCGTCCAGGCATCATGGACGCGATCGAAGCCGAAGTCAACAAACTGATAGCCAGCGGCTTCATCCGTGAGGAGCAACATCCCGATTGGGTCGCCAATATCGTACCCGTCCTCAAGAAGAACGGGAAGATTCGAATCTGCATCGACTTCCGCAACCTGAACGAGGCATGCCCCAAAGATGAATTCCCCTTCCTATCACAGACATCATGATCGACAATACCTGCGGCTTCGAACGCATGTCATTCATGGATGGCTTCTCGGGGTACAACCAAATCAAAATGTCTCCTGATGACGAAAAGCATACTTCATTCCGAACACCAATTGGCACGTACTGCTACACAGTCATGCCTTTCGGTTTAAAGAATGCTGCACATATCAAAGAGCAATGAGCATCATCTTCAGAGACCACTTACGCAAGACAGTGGAGTGCTACGTTGACGATATAGCCGTTAAGAGCCGCCACAAAGAAGACCATCTGCAGGATCTAAGGACGGTATTCGACCTAATACGAGCACACAATTTGAAAATGAACCCTACGAAGTCCTTTCTGGGCGTATCCAGCGGGAAGTTCTTAGGCTTCATCATCACTGCAAAGGGTATCCATGTAGACCCTGAGAAGACTAAAGCAATCATGGAGATGGGTCCCCCGAGAAATCTCCGCGAACTCAGAGGCCTTCAAGGGAGGCTAGCTTATATCAGAAGATTCATTTCCAACCTCTCCGGGCGATGCCGACCGTTCACGCACCTCATGAAGAAAGGAGTCTCATTCGTATGGGACGAGGAATGTCAGCGTGCTTTCGACAGCATCAAAGAATATTTGTCAAATCCTCCAGTTTTGGTGGCCCCGGTTCCTGAAAAACCATTCCTGCTCTATGTACGAGCAATGGAACACTCCCTTGGGGCTCTACTGGCACAGAACAACGACGCAGGCCATGAACAGGCCATATATTACCTCAGCCGAATGATGATCGGGCCAGAGCACCGATACACCACTGTGGAGAAGGAATGCCTCGCCCTGGTGTTCGCCATTCAGAAAATGCGGCATTATGTCACCGGACAAACGATACATGTGATCTCACGAGTCAACCCTCTCAGGGTCCTCATGACTAAACCAGGGGCACTCAGCTCTCGACTCGCCACATGGGCAATATTGCTGTCCCCTTACCATATGATCTTCGTCCCCCAAAAGGCAGTCAAAGGTCAAGCCCTGGCGGACTTTTTAGCAGCCCACCCAGGCTCGGAGTCCTCCAGAATATGAAGAGATCCCAGATGAGGTCGCCGACTCACATGCAACCTCTCACGAGGCTATATGGCGAATGTTCTTCGACGGTGCTTCGAGGACCGGACCTAAAGGCAACATAGTCGTCGGAGTCGGGGTAGTGCTAGTCTCCCCTACCGGATTAGTGATCAACCGCTTACTCCCTCACCGAGCCCTGCTCTAACAATGTGGCCGAGTACAACGCTCTGGTCATTGGCCTCCAACTTGTAAGAGAGCTGGGGGTAGAATACCTTGAAGCATACGGCGATTCCCAACTAATCGTCAATCAGATCCGGGGCTCGTACGAAGTCCGCCACGAAGACATGATTCCTTATCACCAAATAGCTATTGACATCATCTCGTCGTTCGAGGGTTCTTCATTGAACATGTCCCCAGACTCTGAAATATCGAAGCTGATGCCCTAGCTGGTCTTGCCGCTTCCCTAGCAGTCCCGAATTATGATCGCCAATCAGTGGATGTGATAGGCCACGAACTGGTCTGTCCCAAGAACAATATGCAATTCGTGGCGAGTTATTCCGCCCAGACGATCGATGATGCCCCGGATTGGAGACAACCATTCATCGACTTCGTCGTCTACGACATCCTGCCAAAACCCAAAGGAGGCCACCTCCATCAGACGGCGTTCTCTCAGATTCTTCTACGATACAGAGACGAAAATGCTGTATCGCCGCTCTTACGACGGATTACTGCTTCGATGTCTGTCAAATACAGAAGCCAAAGAAGCCGTACGAGAAGCTCACGACGGTGTCTGCGGGGCCCACCAGCCTGGCCCAAAATTGCAAGATCGCCTTCGACAATGGGCTACTATTGGCCCACGATGGTGGCAGATGCAATAGATTATGCTAGAAAATGCAAAGCCTGCCAGGTCCACGCGGACTTCATTCACCAACCATCCGAATTTCTACATCCGACTGTGGCGTCCTGGCCATTCGAAGCATGGGGAATGGACATCATTGGCCCAATCACCCCACCTTCCTCCCGAGGACATCGCTTCATACTCGCGATCACGGATTACTTCTCCAAGTGGGCGGAAGCTGTCCCACTCGCAGAAGTCAAGACTTCAAACGTGATCAGTTTCCTTAAGCATCACGTTATCTACCGCTTTGGACTGCCCCGAAGGATCATCCATGATAATGGTCCGCAGTTTGCAAGCCAGCATTCTATCGGTTCTGCGATAAGCACCGTATTCAGAATGTCGCTTACACCATACAACCCGGCAGCGAACGGGTTGGCAGAGGCATTCAATAAAACAATCATCAAGCTCCTCAAGAAGTTTGTCTCCTCCAACAAACGCGACTGGAACGAGAACCTCGGCGAGTGTTTATGGGCGTACCGTACTACAGTCCGAACAGCCACTGGGAACACCGTTCTCCCTAGTATACGGGAGCGAGGCAGTTCTCCCATTAGAGACTCAGATCCCCTCACTTCGCGTCGCCCTCACACATCAGTTGACGACGGATGATAACTACCGACGCCGGTTACAAGAGTTAGAGGCCTTAGATGAAAAGCGCCTCCTGGCTCAGCAAAGAATCGAGCTATACCAAGCACGCATCTCTGGAGCCTTCAACAAGAAGGTTAAAATTAGAACATTCCAGGTGGGCGATCTCGTCCTGGCAGTCCGGAGGCCTATGGTCATAACTCACAAGACGCCGGTAAATTCCAGCCAAAGTGGGAAGGCCCATTTATCATTGAGACAGTATTCTCTAACGTGCTTACCGCCTCGCAAAGCAAAACGGAGACTTGCTCATGTTGCCCGTCAACGACAAATTCCTGAAGAAATATTATGTCTAAACGACATTCTCTCCAAGATCTTCGAGTCATGTACCCGTTGGTACCGCTGAACTTACATCCACAATATTTCAGATTATCGAGTCATGTACCCGCTGGTACCGCTGAACTCACATCCATAACATTTCAGATTATCGAGTCATGTACCCGCTGGTACCGCTGAACTCACAACCACAACATTTCAGATTATCGAGTCATGTACCCGCTGGTGCCGCTGCACTCACACTTTCTCAATATTCTAAATTACCGAGTCATGTACCCGCTGGTGCCTCTGAACTCACATTCGGTCACTCTTTCAGATAGTAAGTCACGTATGATTATACCTCTGAACTTTCTTCCTGGAAGAGATCCTCCCTCATGATCCACTACCCGCGCTCCCAGTGCACAAAAAGGGTAATCGATCCACCAATTTCGAAACGACCATGTCCTCATTACCTCTGAGTCGTTTTCACTCCCACCAAAAACAAACCGCCCTCTCGCATAGAACTTCACGTTCTCCTACCTCTGAGTCGTTCTATGTACCCCCTCTTCATTGAGCCCACTCCTGCCATGTCCTCATTACCTCTGAGTGGGAAGGCTCCGTCGAAGAAACCGTCATATTTGCCATGTCCACATTACCTCTGAGCAAGTATGTCGGCCCCCTTTCAACCTATTATCTGTACCCACAACCGGAGTACGACAAGGATAATAGGTCCACAAATGTCCTCTGTTGACCACAAATGTCCTCTGTTGTCCACAAATGTCCTACCACAAATGTCCTCTGTTGACCACAAATGTCCGTTATTGACTACATAGCTTCTGTGAAGTCTCCCTGCCATGTTCTTATTACCTCTGAGCAGGAAGATTCCACGGTAAAACCTCATGTTTGTCATGTCCTCATAACCTCTGAGCAAATATGTTGGTTTCTTTCTTCCCATTATCCGTATCCTGAACCAGGGTACGCCAAGGATAATGGGTCCACAAATACCCCTTGCTAAGCCTCTTAGCATAAATCCACCATCTTACCATGCCCCGGGAGCCCAGCTGTTCTACGGCATTCCTTTTCCAAACACCAAGAACATCCATGACCACTTTGCCATGGCTGTTCCGAACATCCTGACCAAACTTGTTATCCGTACCTAAAACTAAGGTACACCTAGGGTAACAGGTCCACAAATAAATCCCCGCAAGTCCGATTCCATGAACACCACAAGTACAAGGAAGAGAAGATGAGTTGAAACATGCTCATTTATTCAAAATTCAAAGTGCTACATCAGTAGGGATCACATCCCTTACAAAAAAAAAGCAAAGGAAAACAGAAAGCTGATCACTGCTCCGGGGCACATAACACCATGAGACGGTCCGTTAGCAAGGCAACCGACCGCTCAAGCCTCTGTTTGGCTCGACGCTCCGCCTCCTGGCTCAGCACCGCCGCGTCCTCCAGATGAGCATGGGCTTGCCAGTTGTCCTCGAACTTCTTGAAAGCCCGCTCCAGGTTGACAGAAGATCGGAAACCTTCTCGGCCTCCCGAGCGATCGACTCCTGTTCTGCACGAGCAGCCTCCCGCTGACTCCAAGAAGGCCAACTCCTCTGGAGTGCGAGAATCTGCTCCTTTGTGTCAGCTATTCCACGAGAAGCAGATTCTTTCCGGGCCCTAAAGCCTGACTGCGACGACCCAGTCTATCATACGAAACGGAGAACTTGTCAAGGTCCCCCTGCACAACCGGCCCGGCAGTATCCGAGCAAGCTTGATCCTATCCCGAGCAGCAATAAGGAAGCCCCGTTTCCGTTCAATCGCAGCAGGCAAGCCAGCCTGCCGTGTCGCTAGCAGTTGGTCACAAGCTGATTAGCCTCTGTCAACTTGGGCTCCAGGAGCGCAGCTAACCCCACCCCGCCAGGAAGACCCTTCAAACTGTCAATCTGACCCCGAGCGCCCCGCAGAGACAGAGAAAAAGGATCCCTCGTTCTACGGCAGCATCTACACCTCCTTAAGTGACGATAGAAGCTGTCAACCACATCCTGCGTCACCTCATCCAGAGCCTCCGAGGAAGCCGGTGTCAACAGGAGTAGCTGGCAGCGCTGAAGAAGACGCAACAGAATCGGCCGCTCCTGCCACAAGAGAAACCACTCCGTACGGAAGGACGCTTGAACAGCGGCCAACTCCTCTTCGACAGCCCGCAGAATTTGAATGCTCGGCAGGGTCGAGAGGTCGATCTCCAAGCCGTATAAGCAGCAGAAGATGAGGCGGAGACCATCGCCAACTACTCTCCATCTGCCCGGAGTTGGCGGGAGGCCTCTCGACATGAGACGACGAAGGAGAGGGAACATTCCTTTCTCTCTGATCACGGCAGGCCGAGCCTTCCCCAAGAACATCCGCGGTGGGAAGTAAAGGTCAGGACCTGCAGGGCCAAGGCAACCATGAATCGATTTGACTCGGAGGATATGTTGATAGAGCAAATGAGCCCCCTCGCTAGTCAATATGTAGCTTATCTTACCAGTGGAGGAGTGTGGAGGCTGAGGTTCGCCTACAGCCCCGCAACCTCTTCACCAGCAGCCTCTGAGTCAGGTATAATAGACTCATCCGCCCTTGCATTCTCGGGAGGGGATGCACCGAGGACGGCGTTGTCTTGCTGAAGTTCACGATCTCGGAGACGGGCCCAAGGAAACCTTCGTCACCCCGGGCCGAGGCCTCAGCAACTGGGAGCTTCCAGCCGCGCTGAAGAGCGCCCGCAGAAAGGACCGGCACACATATCACTAATCAAAGCAGCAAGGGCCGGATCAACCCCAGGCGCAGTAGACGGTTCAGGAGAGGCCGGTTCATCAGATGCCTACAAAGAAAAGTGATTAAGTCATATCTCCAAAAGAAAACTACAACAAAATGGCTCCGACTTGGTCTTACCTCTGGAACAGCGTCTGTACCTTCACCCCTCTCGGTAATGAGTAATCCACGAGACCTAACGGCAGCTCTCTTCACGGAAAAGGTCGCTCTGCTGTCAGAAGACTCGCGTCTGACTCGTTTACGTGAGGGACCAGACACAGCTGGAGGCTGTTCTTCCCTCACTACTTCCTCTTGTATAGAAGGCAACGGGCCCTCCGTCGGTCCATCGGATGTGGGAAGCGGTTGATCCGTCACTTCCTCACCCTCACCAGAAAGGGAGTCTTCGCTATCATGATCCCTCCTCCTCGGCCGACTCGGAAGGTTCTGATTCAGGGGAAGGAGTCTGGAGCGCTAGTTGCTTTCTAGCCTTAGCCCCCTTGGGCTTCTCTCTAAACCAGTACCCACGATGAAACTGGTACTCGGATCGAAATTAATAGGAGGCTTGTTCGCCATAACATGATACAAAGCAGCCACGTACAAAATTTCCCTTGGCATCTTAGCATCGGGGACTGAGAAGCTGGCTCGAGTATGATAAGCATCATAATAATTCCACGCCCTGACGCCATCAAGAACGCTACCTTCAAAGCCCAAGCAAGGGTTGGGACAATCTAGGAATAACTGGCTATAACCAAACTGGCGGAAAACCTACTAGGTAGGTAAGGCTCCAAGTACACGTTATCGCGATTACGATAAACCAGATGCGCGGGACGGATGTTGCGCAACCAGGTGAGCATATTTGGAGACAGAAAGTGAGAAGGTCCAGTACCATCAAGGTGTACCTGCCTCACTTCCTCATCAGAAAAAGGAGGAACAGACACAAAAAGTCACACCTATCCACCCTTGCCAGCGCCCTCCGACAAGCTGGCATAGTGTTGTGTTCCAAGACCGGCAATGGCATTTGAAGAGGAAAGCGTCTTCATCTGTAGCATCTTCCGCTATCCCAGGTCCCATCAAAGACTTGTAGTGCATCGCCAGCCACCCCATCAAATAGTGGAAAGGCAGTTCCACGCTCAAAATCCAATGTCTTCTTACGCGCGAGAACTTTTGACGAGAATGTTCGAAGACCGTGGTGTATGCTACACACCATAGCTGGAAGAAGGGCCAGTCTAACTCCAAATACCAGTTTAACGGCAGGAGAATAAAGTGGCGACCGATCCTCTCGATAGAACCTGCTTCTCCAGACTACGCAGTTACGTAGCTATATTAAAAATCCGGCCAGGAGCGCCTTTTCTGACATCTGTGTGGTCCCGTAATAAAAATAGCTAAGGGAGTCAGTTTGACTCCCGAATATGTCGCTCTTGGACCGCGACTTCTTGACGCCTGACATCAAGTCCTTTATCTCCTCGTGCGTTCGAGGGGTTCGAGGAGTAACTTCGCCAAAAGGGTCAACTTTGAAAAGATAATTAATCCAGGATGTGGTGTGGGGAGCGGTCCCTTCGGAGCTATCCACCATTTTTATAGCCATCTGATGACAAGCACTATGGTGGCACAGCAACTCCCGATACACTGCGACGAAACCTGGGAATCGTCGGTCCAAGTCCTCAAACTCCTCATTCGACGGGGTATACACCTCGAAAGGCTCATTCCCCACGAAGTTTGGAGATAGTATACTCGTGAAGAGCAAGCCCCAACTCCCCTCCGGGTGCAAAGAATGTCCTCGTTCGTCGGCTATACATCTCCAAGAGCGCCACGAATGTGGTTTATTAATAGGAAGCCCGTGACAGGTGCCCCGAATGGCATGGTAAAGTCCCACCTCCCGCAAGAATATTCCGTAGGTTTGAAGAACCCAAGTGGTCAGCTGGACCCACGTAGAAGTAGGATTTATCCAGTTCGGCAATGCTAGCCTGCCAACGGGATAAGATTTCTTACGAACAAGCCGATTCAGGAAGGTATCAGCTTGAGTGAGTGAGAAGTTGGGACCGTATACATTCATGAAAGAGCCTGGGGCCAGACCCATCATATACCGGAGGACGGAATCCTTACCTACGTACCTGACCGCATGTTCGGGTTATAATGGATGTTGCCCATCAACATCCCTGATTGAGTAGGAGTTAAGTTACACACCATCTTCCTATCCAACAACACCATGTTGAACCACGACAGAGGATAATGACGTTCCATAGAGGAATACGGATTGACACCCCATCCAAAGAAAAATCCCAGTTCTCGGAAATCTCTAATACTCGGGATTCTTTATGATTAAAGCATCTCCAAAGAGGAATAAAGGCTTCAGATATGTTCCATCCAGCTTCCCGGTATTCATCATGGAATGGAGGTAATGGAGGGTCTGATTCTCGATGGCGTTCAACCTCTCCGAAGGCTCGTCAGCAGGGAATTGATTCAATACATGCTTAATTAGGTCGTCAAGATGCACGCCCAAGGCGAATTGATTTGAGCCCACTATAAGTTCCCCCGCAGGATTTACTGGCAGATTCACTGAAGACAAAGCAAAAGAAACAAGTCAAAAAGATAGCCGAAATAAAACTACGTGATGCTTATGCGGCTTAGCCCAGGATAGCCCCATGCGGCTCAGTTTGAAAGGGTTCATACAGGGCAGTCCGAATGAGCTTATGCGGTTCAGTTCGAATAAGCTTATGCGGTTCGGCTCGAAATGAACTTATACGGATCAGTGGGATGAGCCTATGCGGTTCGAAAGAAGCATATGCGGATATGATCCGATTCGAATAAAGCTTATGCGGTCCACGCGGATGAGCTTATGCGGTCTAGTTAAAATAGCCTTATACGGTTCAGTTCGAAAAGCTTATGCGGCTCGGTTTGAAAGAGCTCATGCGACCAAGTCCAGATGAGCTTATGCGGCCATGATGATGAAGTAGTTATGCAACAACTTTCATGCGGCTCAGGCCTGAGTCATATTCCATGCGGCCCGAACGTAAGTCGGACACACAGCATACTTGGGAATATAGGCTCGCACATAAAATATACGGCGTAGCCATGGCAGTTCATATTAAGGATCTTACCAGCAATAGGCGGGTGAACGTCGGGGTGGAAAACAGGCACGCCAGCCGTCGGAGGAGCCTCCACGTTCACCGCCGCAGTCGATGAGGACGCGGCCTTCTTACCCTTCGCTGTCGCAGACGACGATGCGGCCTTCTTGCCTAGCAGCGGTAGTCTTCTTGGGAGCCATTGGCAATCTTTGATGAGAGAAGACGAAGAGGAAGTCGGCGACAAGGAGTACGAGCAAAAGAGAGAAGGTAAAGAAACCCTCAAAGAATAAAATCACTCTATTTATAGGCGAAGGAGGCATAAAAATCAAACAAGCGCCTCGATCCACGCACCGCCTAAAGAATAAAAAAAATGCTTCGGTCAAAA
>JANAVB010002178.1:0-52500 GCA_029216955.1 Iris pallida | reverse complement strand
TGTAAATGGCATAGGAGATTCTGATGCTATACTATGAAAAGATTCTGATGCTACACTACTTGGATAATATTTACATGTCTACTTCTACTCCCCGTACCCCCAATCAATACACAAGGATCAAACCAGGTTATGTTATGATTCCATGCAAAGGCCCCCGAAGGGTGATACATGGATGTCCCATAAATGGGGATTCTAGAATTCTAGAAGACCCAATAAATGGGATAAGGATTCAAGGAAGACTCTATGATCATAAGAGTATATGTCACAAGTGATCAATGAACCAATAAAGCATAGTACGCCATGTAAATAAAACGCACAGAACATGTAGTACCCGATGCTCCCTGAAGGGATAACATCTCAAGAAGGGATCCATATAGTACTAATCCGTGTGACCAATGTGACAGTATCAAGTAAAGTAATTTAATGTAGGAAAATAATTCTAAGTAGGATATGAAATGATCAGAGAATGTACTCGCCTGGTATCTGAGTGTCCGGATGAAATGTACTGTCCGAGGAGAGGTGTCTGGCTCCTAATCAGAACAGCACAAGTCACAACAAGTCCAGAATGGTAATAAGATACACTACAATATATTTTACATGAATCTAGGTCAATCTAGGCCAAAGTCAACTCTTGGTCAACTCTGGTCAACCCTATGAGTCAAACTAGGTCAACCAAGTCAAACCTAAGTCAAACAAGTCTATACTAGTCTATTCTAGGTCTAACAAGACTACACAAGTCTAATCTAGGCTCACTAGGTCAAGCAGACACCATATAGGCCATAGGCTATATCATGCCTATAAGCCAAGCCATAAATCATGACCACATGATATTATCTATATCTAAAACAATACACATATTGACCTATTTATATAAGCTAATATAGGAATACATAACATATAGGCTAACTATATGTATATATCACACAACATATTTATATCTAATGTATTTATATTTAGGCACACACATTATTATAGGATACACATATGTATATCTCAATATATATATACATATATATGTGTACTCATACATAGAGAATAGGAAATGAATGTGTGTGTGTGTGTCATGAGTGAAGTGAGGTGTCAAGAGAGTGAGTGATACATAGGTGTGAACTTGTGTGTGTGCTAGTGAGTCATGAAGGTGTGTGTGTGTTAGGCTAGTGTAACATGAGAGTTGTGTGTGTTAGACATAGGCATGTGAGCTGGGAAAAATAGGACAGTGGGTGTGTGTATGTGAATGCTTGTGTGTGTGTGAGAGAGATGTGAGTGACAAGTGTGTATGTGTGTAGGGGGGTTACTGCCAGTACAGTTAGGAAAAGGAGAGGAAAGGAAATCATTTCATACAACCAAAATTGCATATACACATTCATTCATTGTGTGTAGCTGTGTATCATGAAAATTAACATACACAATGCAACACACAGCTACACACTTCCATTTCATGATACAAACTCATATTTCAGTTCAAAAACCAAAACAATCTCAAGTTTTTAGTATCCTCAGGTTTTTATGTCACTGACTTGAAAACAGTTCAAATATCCCCCCTTCCATTTCGAAATCAAAACACCACCAAACATGCCCAAAATTAACATACAGTTAGTTTATATATAGGAGAATCAGATTAGGGACTCTAAACAGTAGTTAACAGTATTTAATTAGGTTAATTAGATGACAAAATTCATATTTGAAAATTTGGAAATACCGAGACTGATACACAGTTTTCAGGAATTGGGTAAACTGAAATTGAAATCAAAAATCAAACTAAAATACAATTCTAATAGTTGGTAAATGAAGAACATCAAGTGCTCGTGTCTCCTAGGTAGATTCGTGTCCAACACAATGCGACACAACGCGTGTCCAAGCCACAGAGCATGAATCGAGCACTTACAGTGCACGTTCAAAACGCTGTACAGAGCACATGTACACGCGTTTCATGTACACAACACGACACGAGCTAGGACACGTGCTCGTGTCAGTGGGTATGCCTAGGGTTAGTCTAGGTCTGACATACCCTGAATCGCACCCAAGTGTCGCCGTGTCCGACTTACAAAGCCGTATCCGAACCCAAAAACACAGACCGAACCATCAGTGTAAAACCTGTGCAGAGTGAATCTCGTGTCCGACACGACACGAGAAGACTCGAGGCTTGGGGGCCCTCGTGTCTGACACTGCCCCCACCCCCTCGTCAAATCCCAGCTCGCCACGTGGCCTGTGCATCGAGCACGAGGCCACGAGCAGCAGGGGAATGCACTGCCTGCGCGCGCGCACGTGCACCCTCGTGTGCACGTGTCCAATCCGACACGATACGACACAAAAACACTCTCAGTCCAAAAGAAATACGTAAGCAACATCAGAAAATAATTTCTTATTCATTTACTTTCTAGAAATTAAATCGAAATGCCCATTGGGGCATTTCATCAAACACCTAAGCCTAGGTCGGATACGTGTCCGATACGGACACGAAATGGGTCCACCTAGATACGAAATCAATTCCTATAGCTAGGAGACACTTAGGGCTAGGTCTACATGCAAAGAAATCTAGAAATTAATGGAGTTTACATAGATTTACCTATTGGTGACCAAAAGCAAGAAAAGCCTCAAATGGGGGGTTTCCTCTTGCTAGCAAACTTCTCCAAATTGATATAAATCTGAGAATAACACTCCACAACAGCAAGAACACTATATTTAGAACCTATTGAAATTGGTTTGAGGGAAAAAGGAAATAAATAGGATTTAATATGAATTAAAGAAGATGGAATAATACCTCTTTCTAAAGCTTGTTCTTCCTAAAGAGGCTAGCCCTAATTTCTAGGAGAATACTTATAGGAGGGAATCCCTAGGACTAGGTTAAGTGGCCGGCCAAGTATGGGTTGGGCTAGGTTAGGTTCACATGGCTAATGGGTTGGGCTTTGGGCTCCTTTGTGCCAAGTTAATATTCATTGGTTCAACCATAAGTCATGGCTTATGACTTAATATCCTAACTTGAGTCAAATAACTAAACCATAGGTCAACTCTAGTCTAACTAGGGTTGCATGACCTAATCAGGTCCAAACTCAACTAGGGTTAGCTCCTAGGTTAGCCTACCAAGTCAAAGCTAGTCAAAGTCAACCTAGTCAACCTTCATTCAAACAATTCTAAAATGAATCCTAAAAATTCCCATAAATTCTAATAAATTCAAATAACCCCAAAAATGACAAAAATACCCTCAAACTAGAAATGTGGTAGTGACAAATCTACCCTCCTTAAAATAATTTCGTCCTCGAAATTAAAGGCGAAACTAACTGCTGAGAAGGATAGAAAAGTATACCTCAAGGTCCAAAAAGATAGGGGTACCGCTCGCGCATCTCATCCTCCCACTCCCAGGTAGACTCTCCTGGAGAATGATACCTCCATGCGACGCGTGCCAAAGATATCACCTGGTTCCTCAGAACCTTCTCCCGTCGATCCGATATCTCCACTGGCTGCTCTGGATAGCTGAGAGAAGGTCCAACCTCAATCTCCGAATAATCGAGCACATGGCTAGGGTCAGCCACGTACCGTCTCAACTGTGATACATGAAATACGTTGTGGACCCCCACTAGTGCAGGTGGCAAGTCTAGCCTGTATGCCACGTCACCGACTCTCCCACTGATAACGAAAGGGCCGATGAAGCACGGGCTAAGCTTCCCACCTCCACCAAAACGTATCGTACCACGAGTCGAAGATATCCTCAAGAAAACCTGATCTCCAACCTAATCACAAGCAAGGTCTCAATTAATTATGATAAACAAACATGATCTGTAACACCCACTTTTTGAAATAAGGGTATTTTAGTCATTTTAGCCATTTTAGTCATTTTGTGATTTTCTAGATATTATTGACTTGTGTTTGATTTAGCTTTTGGTTTAACTTTAGAAAATCCACATTAGAGACTAACCATGACATATGAGGATTAGTTAGCTAATTAGAATTTATGTTATACTTTGGTTTAATTTAGAAGGCCATTTGACCATTTTTAAGCTATTTAATTAATTGGCCTTTTTAGCCTTTTTGTTATTGGACTTAAACTCAACTTAGATAGAGAAGAGGGGCCCATGAACCAACCCTAACCCTAGTAGGACTTGTATGGCCGGCCAAAACAGGAAACCCCCCTCTATATAAGCGTTGCATTAGTTTGGACACCCCATTTACAAAACCCTAGTTTCCAGCTCTCCAAAACCCTAATTTTCTCATCCGACCTCTGTTTCATCTCAAATAAGTGCGTTGTGATCATAGGAAGGAGGAGAATTTGCTGGAGCATTGCAAGCAAGGAGTTGGAGGCGTTTGCTCGGTGGAAACTGGTTGTCTTATTGATCGAGGAATCAGTTTCTTTGATACTTCGACTCTCAATACGTAAACACCCAAACACCATAGTTTCTTCTGATTTTTCTTCATAGTAGCATGCATCTAGGTACCCTAGACCCACCCATGAAGTTTGGTTAAGTTTCGTGTCCGTTTGATAGGCGTTTCGGACACGTATCGGATTAGGATTTAACGTGTTCGATGATTTTCCTCTTAGATTTCAACACTGTTATTTTTGCAATCTAATTTCACAATTTTTTATCCTTATAGGTAGGTATTCCTAAACCCTAGGTTTTTGCAAGAATTGACACATTTTTGTGTCCAAAATTGGACACGCACGCGCAGCACGAGGACCGCGCGCGTGTCCTGCTGCTGCTGTGTCCGTTCTCGATGGACACGGCATTTCGACACGAGAAAATTGATGAGTAGCTAGCGGCCATGACTGACATGGTGTTCGTAAATTTTGGTGGGGTTTCGTGGAGAATCGAGGGAGAAATCGACGTGGCATCGATTTCGGCCTATCGCGCGCGCGTGAGATTGCGGCGTCTGATACGCACGTCGTGCGACTCGGACACGTGTCGAGAGTCCAGTGCAGACACATGGACGTATAGCCCTATAGGTGGGCTACGTGTACGAGCAACCACGTGGCACGATTCGCTCTGTGTCGAGCCCTAGGTCGCGTGACACACGTGCACGAGGACTGGATTCCAGTCTTGACACACACGTATTCAGGACACTTCGTGTCCTATTTTCTTGGACACAATGACACCTACAGTTCATGTTCAAACACTTGACACCTTACCAACCTTTGGGTTCGAGCATCATTGGGTTTTATTCGATGTTTAGGTCATGTTAGGTTTGTGATTAGAGTATCGGGTTTCTTCATGATTTCCAGTTTTTGCTGTTTCAGAAATTAAATTCTTCCCATCAATTTCGAAGTGATCTTTCCTGTGTAAACCTGACCTACATACCCTATTAGACCTATCTAGGAGATTACATGTTAGTATGCATCATGAAAGGGTTGTATTCGAAATCGGGTTAGCCATAGGATAGATCGGGTTAAATTCCAGGTTTTCCTATTTTTCAGTTTTCTTTTGTTTTGATTCTAGTTTTACTTCGATGTTAACTTCTGTTTAACCCAACATACAGGTCCTATGTGAACCTACCTAGAGGAGTATCTACTAGGTTGCACAATCGAGAAGGCTGTGTTAAGTTTTAGTATTAGACAATAGGTATTCCTAGGTATCAAAATAGAGTATCAAGGAAATAGGTATTTCCTATAACTGGTATTGAAGGGATGGGTTAATTTTGATGGTTTTGATTTCATTTAATGCTGAGTTCAGTTAGTTTACTGTTAGTTAGTTTAGTTAGTTGATTGTTAGTTTAGTTTAGTTAGGAATTTGGTATACCAAGTTAGTTAATTGTTAAGTCAAGGTAATAGGAAATGCCCTATAGCTGATATTTGGTTTGTGTAGGTTTGATTTCAGGATGCTAAGTTCATGTTACTGATTAGTTGGAATTGGTAGATGCCAAGTTAGTTAGTTAGGATTGGTTAAGTCTAGTAAGGTTGATTGATTAGTAGGACTAGTGATTGTAGTTAGAGTAGGTTTGATTTTGAAATGTATATAAGTATGTGGATATGTATATATATAAGGATATGGTATTGTGGGTTGATCTCTTAAGAGTGGATATGTTGTATAAATATATGCTAGTCTAAAGTATAGATACTAGATATAGAGTATTATGAGTTAAAGTTTTGGGAATTACATTGGTTGTTAGGATTAGGCTTCTTGGACCTAAGATAACACCAACACATACCCAAAATCAACTCTAGGACTGGTAGTGACCTAAAAATAGACTTTTAGACTAGTTGACCAAACTTTGACCTAGTTGACTAGTCTGGTTGACCAAAGTTGACCCAAGGTTGACTTTGACTTAGATTGACCCAAATCATGTAGAATTTGTATTGAAGGTATTCCTTATGATATTTAGACTGTATTATGACATGTGGTTGTTTTAAATAGGATCTTATTACTCCAGTCCAGTCACTTTTCATCATCAGCAGTTCGGATTGCCAGGCGAGTACATTCTCTGCACTACCAAATTACAGTATTTTAGCGACGGCCATTTAGCGACGGAAATTTTCCGTCGCTATTACCGTCGGATCACCGACGGATTTGTGACGGAATACCGACGGAAAGCAGTGGACAATTTTTTTATTTTTTTATGTCCATATCCGTCGCTACGCCGTCGATAGGTCGTCGGCCAAGTAGCGACGGTTTTATATCCGTCGCTAGAACGTCGCATATTTTGGCAGCAAAAGCCTAAAATATTGGCGCGAGATTTACAGACGACTTAACGACGGAATAATCCGTCGCTACTCCGTCGCTAATTTTTGTACCCTAACTTAAATTGAACCGACGGGAGGGAAATTTTCATTCCCCCCCAAAACACTCTCTCTCTTCCCTCTCCCTCTCTCCGACGATCTCCCTCTCTCCGACCGGCGATCTCCCTCTCTCTCTCTAAGGTATGCTCTCTCTCCCCCTCTCTCTCTCTCTATCTCCCTCTCTCTCTCTCTCTCTCTTTTTTATGATTTGGGGGGTTGGGGGGCTGTCGTAGTGGTCGGAGAGGGTGTGGGGCAGGGGGGTTTTGGGTACGGGGTGGGGTGGTCGGGGCAAGGGTAGAGTGGGGTGGTCGGGGGCAGGGGGGTCGGGGAGGGGGTCGGGCAGGGGTGGGGGGTGGTCTGGGCAGGGGGGGTTCGGGTAGGGGGTGGGGGTGGTCGGGGCAAGGGTGGGGTGGGAGAGGGGGCAGGGGGGTCGGGGAGGGGGTCGGGCAGGGGTGGGGGGTGGTCTGGGCAGGGGGGTAGGAGAGGGGGTCGGGCAGGGGTTGGGGGAGGGTCGGGCAGGGGTTGGGGGGGTCGGGGCAGGGGGGGGCAGGGGGGTGGGAGAGGGGGTCGGGCAGGGGTTGGGGGTCGGGGCAGGGGGCCAGGGGGGTGGGAGAGGGGGTCGGGCAGGGGTTGGGGGGGTCGGGCAGGGGTTGGGGGGGTCGGGGTAGGGGGGGACAGGGGGGTGGGAGAGGGGGTCGGGCAGGGGTGGGGGGGTCGGGGTAGGGGGGACAGGGGGGTGGGAGAGGGGGTCGGGCAGGGGTTGGGGGGGTCGGGGCAGGGGGGGCGTAGGAGGGACTCTGGAGTCCCCGCGCAGGAGTCCTCCTCCTCCTCTCCCACAGACACACACACACACACGGACACACACACACACACACACGGACACACACACACACGGACACACACACATAGACACCACACACACGGACACACGGACACACAGACACACACACACACAGACACACACACACACACACACACACACACACACACACACACACGGACACAGACACACGGATACACACACACAGACATATATATATATATATATATATATATAGGCATAATTTAAGTAATTTATTAATAATATATATATATATATATATATATATATATATATATATATATATACACAGACACACGTCGTGAAGTCTAGTATATATATTTGATTAGCTAAGGTAGAAGTTTAGCCTAATTAAGGTTAGTTTTGACAGAGTTGACTTGGACTCCTAATTTGACCTAGAACTAGCCTAGTTGACCTATTTGTATTTCGATTGATATCATATGAATAGTTTGCCTAAGATTTGATTGGGTTGGTTTTAATGTGTGGGTAAATTAGTTTACCTTATTTTAGAGTATGACTACGTAGCTAGTGTGTAGAGTAGTATATGGTTACTAGATCCTAGTATAGAGTAGTATGTAGAGGAGTATGGCTACTAGTGATATATAGATATGTAGGTCCATATGTATCTGTATCGGACTATCGCTATCGGTATCGAACTATCGCTATCGGTATCGGACTATCGCTATCGGTATCGAACTATCGGTATCGATCGAACTATCGGTATCGGACTATCGCTATCGGTATCGGACTATCGCTATCAGTATCGACCGTATATACTTAGTATCGGACGTAGCGAATTAGTATCGATCAGTATATAGGTTTGGGTTAAGATCAAGGTTCAAAGTATCGGTATCGGAATAGTAGGCCGAATAGGAGGCCGAGATAGTCGAATGAGAAGAAGGGAAGAAGGGAGGAGCAGATGGGTCCAGAGCCATGGTGGAGGAGGAGAAGTAACATGAGAGCAGTTTCCGCCGTAACATCTCCTGGCTCTGCTGGCAACTGAAGTCCAGATGCTACAAAGGACGATCCTTTGCTGAAATCGACTACAACACCCATCAGTTCAAGTTCATTCCTATATGAGTAGATTCCAATGCCATAGAAGCCATCAGTTTGTTGACCTTTCTCTATGGCATTGGAATATACTCATATAGGAATGAACTTGAACTGATGGGTGTTGTAGTCGATTTCAGCGAAGGATCGTCCTTTGTAGCATCTGGACTTCAGTTGCCAGCAGAGCCAGGAGATGTTACGGCGAAAACTGCTCTCATGTTACTTCTCCTCCTCCACCATGGCTCTGGACCCATCTGCTCCTCCTTTCTTCCCTTCTTCTTATTCGACTATCTCGGCCTCATATTCGGCCTACTATTCCGATATACGTTTGATACGGTCTACCTAACCTATATACTGATACTAATCTGATACTCTCTGATATTAAGTACATCCGGCTTACTAGCTAGCGGATCCACCAGTTACATGATTATATACTAATTATGTTAGATTGTGATACTAAGTAGCCTCGTCGTAGGCCTAGCGTGTTATCCACAAGTTTAGTTTTTCTTACGATATGAGTATCGGTATCGGGCTATTAATTCTTATGTTTAGTTTGTCTTACGATACAGATATTCACATCAAATCGAGCATGAATCGTTACTTTGTTGATCGTACATGGATGTACAAACGACAACACGAGAGCAGAATTGGTGTGAGTGACGATTTTCAGGCAGGTGTGGAAGTATTTCTTAAGTATGCCATGAGCAAAACTCAGTACATGGACGATAACAAAATCAAGTGTCCATGTGTTAATTGTCACAATAGACGTTTCGAAGAAGTGATGACTGTGAGAGATCATTTGACCCGTAAGGGTTTCGTACGTGATTACGGCCTGTGGTCATCGCAAGGTGAATTATATTCAGAAAGACAGGCTGCAGAAGCTGGTACTTATGCTTTTGATGATAATGCTGCAACGGATGTCCTCGAAGACGACGGATGCTCTGTGGATTATGGAGACATGCAGAACCTTGTACGAGATATGGTGTATGCTGCGGCAGGGCCTAATTTTGATCCGGAGGATCCTAATCCCGAGGCAAAGGAGTTCTATGATATGTTTAAGGACGCAGATACTCCTCTATATCCTGGTTGTGAGACTCATTCCGTACTGTCAGTGACGATGCGGTTGTTGAACATAAAGTCTGATTTTAACTTGCCACAAGCTTGCTATGATCGGATCACACAATTAACTAATGAGGTGTTACCGAAGGAATCAAAAGAGCTCCCAAGAAACTTCTACAAGTCAAAGATGATGGTCCGACAACTGGGACTGGGGTACGAAAAGATAGATTGCTGTCGCAACGGATGCATGTTGTATTACAAAGAGAATTGCGTATTAGAAAGTTGTTGGTTCTGTAATGCGGATCGTTACAAGACAGTACAAGGAAAAGGAAAGTCAACTAGAAAATGACGTCCTTACAAGTATATGCATTACTTGTCGATCACGAAGCGCTTACAGAGGATGTATATGTCTCTGAATACAGCAGAACACATGACGTGGCACAGTGAAGATCGCATAAAGGATGAAGGAGAATTGTCATCCTTCGGATGGGGAGGCGTGGAAATATTTTGATTTGTGTCATCCAGATTTTGCTGCAGAGCCTAGAAATGTACGCCTGGCGCTATGTTCTGATGGCTTCGCCCCTTTCGGACAGTCGGGATCTCAATACTCATGCTGGCCGGTCATTCTTACCCCTTACAATCTGCCACCATGGATGTGTATGAAGACTCCTTATATGTTCTTGACAGCTATCATACCCGGTCCCAAAAATCTGACAAAGAACATCGATATATATTTACAGCCGTTGGTGGATGAGCTGAAACAGTTGTGGGAGATCGGCGTCACGACCTATGATATTTCCAGAAAACAAAACTTTCAGATGAGAGCTTCACTCATGTGGACAATCAATGATTTTCCAGCATACGGTATGCTGTCGGAATGGAGTACGCACGGCAACATGTCTTGTCCGATATGTATGGAAAATAGTAAGGCGTTCCGCCTTAGACATGGAGGAAAAACTTCTTTCTTTGACTGTCACCGTCAATTTCTGCCAACGAGACATCCTTGGCGAAAGAACAAGGACGCGTTCAGATATGGAAAACAAAAATTTTCTGAACCTCCTGCCAGATTGTCGGGATACGATATTTGGGAAGATGTAAAGGAATTGCCCACCGCAATGGAAGATCCATCGAACAATCGTGTCGAGGGGTTCGAACAAAGCCATAACTGGACCAAACGGAGTATCTTCTGGGACTTGCCTTATTGGAAAGATAATCTTATTAGGCATAATCTTGATGTCATGCATATCAAAAAGAATGTGTTCGATAATATCTTCAATACCGTTATGGATATTAAAGGAAAGACGAAGGACAATCCAAAAGCAAGACAAGACATGGCCGAGATATGCAAACGTCATAATCTAAACTTGATACAAAGGGGAGCTGGTGGACAAGTAACTAAGCCGATAGCGCCATACGCATTGAGCAAGGAAGATAGATTAATAATCTGCAAGTGGATATCTACTTTAAGATTTCCCGACGGCTATGTGTCGAATTTGTCTAGATGCGTTGATCTCAATGAACGCAAGCTAACAGGAATGAAGAGTCACGACTGCCATGTGTTTATGGAAAGATTATTGCCCATTGCGTTGAGAGAGTTGTTGCCTTCTGCTGTATGGGTTCCGTTGGCCGAGCTGTCTACATTCTTCAGGGATATCTGTTCAACTAAGCTCACGGTGCAACATATGATACAACTTGAGGAGAAGATTGTCTTAACAATTTGCAAGTTAGAGAAAATATTTCCACCGGGTTTCTTCGACAGTATGGAGCATCTACCGATTCATCTAGCATACGAAGCCCGTGTCGGTGCATCTGTTCATTATCGATGGATGTACCCCTTTGAAAGGTAAATAAAAATTGATATAATTTAAGTGGATTTTACAATTCATTATTAATTCTCAAGATAATTTGTCTCTCTAGGTATCTACATCATCTAAAGAAGAAAGTTGGCAACAAGGCTCATATAGAGGCTTCGATATGCGAAGCATATCTTATCGAGGAGGTGTCAAACTTTTGCTCCATTTATTTCGATACTCATGTTGAGACAAATCGAAATAGACCTCAAAGGAATGACGAAGACGTTGAGGAAGGAGGTATATTCAATTTAAGGGGCAACCCTATTGGGGCTAGTAAGAAACGGTGGTTGAGTGACGATGAGTATGATGCCGCTCACCGATATGTCTTGTTAAATTGTGACATACAAGAAGTGAGAGATTTGGAGAAGTAAGTGACTACACCTCGTTATAATCTCTAATTTGGTGAGGTAAGTGACTACACTAATTTTTATTCTCTCTAACAGTGTATTTAGAGATGAAGTCAAAATAAGGACACCCGATATTACCGATGAGGGACTTCAAAGAGAGGTTGATTTTACCTTTTCGTCATGGTTTCGAGATTACATAAGTAACTGAGATAATATGTTATGCGGCTACCATTTAAATATATATATGCAACTAAAACATTTAAAGTTTACAGGTTTTATTAGCTGAACCAAGTACACTCACAAATGAGAGCATTCGTTATTTGTCATTGGGACCGAAGAAGCATGCAAAGACTTGGCCCGGCTATGTCGTTAATGGCTTCAAGTTTAAGACAACTCAACATCCTATAAATGCCGAATTTCTCAATGACGGCTTCAGTACGAAGGATTCTGGTATTTGCATAAGAGGCACAATCTATGACGACGAGCCGGACTTTGACTATTATGGAGTGCTTCGGGATATTGTAGAATTACAATATAGTGCCCCATTTGATATGCATATTGTTATGTTCAAATGTGAGTGGTTCGATACGACACCAAATATCGGTTGGAGAATCGATAAACAATTTGGATTCGTCGATATAAATCATCGCAGGAGGTATAGAGGGTCCGACACGTTTGCGATAGCAAGTCAGGCTGTTCAAGTCTATTATACAAGCTACCCAAGGCGTCGTAGAGATCGCTTTGACTGGTGGGCAGTATGCAAGATTAAATCTAGAAATACATTCAACGTTGGAGACCCAGCATACCAAGAGGACCAGATAGAAAAGCCCCAATACTTGGGACGACAGTCTTGTGACATGGATGTTGAATTAGAGGTTGATATACCTTTTGCTGATGAAAATAGAGGGGAGGAAGAGGTTGATATACAAGACTTAGATGTCAACCAGGGGAGAAAGAGGCGTCTTGTCCCAAGTATTGAGACTGAAGAAGAAGAAGAAGAAGAAGAAGAAGAAGAACTTTATGAGGATGAGGATGAGGATACAGATGAATTCGACGATGAGGATGAGGATGATGATGATGATGAGGCCGAGGCCGAGGAAGAGGACGATAACGATGATTAAATATCGCTATATTTCAGTTGTATCTTGAAGCACCCAATATCTAGTCTCGAATCCTAAATTACCCTATTACATTTGGATTTACAATTACAAGTCTAGTGGAACACAAGATACCCTTTCATCAAAAGTTACAAGAATTGTACTTTGTTGTATTGGTGCGTGATTTTATCAGATTTTGTGTATCTAGCTTTTATTCGTACTTCACTTCTGATTGTAATATTTATTTCAGTTTGGGATATTTGCGTATTATTGTATGAGTTTCTTTTTGCAGATGGCACTCCTAGGCCTACTCGTCTAGGCGGCACTCATCGCCCTGCTGCTGGTATGGATATGTTTAGTTTTATATTCATTTATAAATCTATGTTGTCGGTATTTTGTTTATGTGTTCTATTTACAGGGCATGGTTGCGAGCACCCGTACTGGTGGTGCTGGCCGTGGTCGTGGCGGTGGCGGCGGCGGCGGCGGTGGTGGTGGTGGTCGTGGGCGTGGGCGTGGGCGTGGGCGTGGTGGTAGCGGTCATGGTCGCCAGCCGCATTCCCCGGATGTGACCTCCGATCCCGACTTGGAGAGCCCGGACACAGGCTCTTCCCGTCGTCATTCTTCCTCGGTGCCACCGACATCGTCGTCGAGGCCTGTGACTCCATCCGCTAGCGGATCCGTTCCGCCACCGGATGTACCAGCGGATGCAGCAACAGATGCAATAGGGGGCCCAGCAGTTACTGCAGGGTGGGCCTCGGAGTACCCCGGGATTCAGTTTCATCCTGTTATCGGGGAGTACATGCGCGGACCCGCGGATCCTCCGACGCCACCAGAGAGGCTGGTGGGCGAGTTCCGACGAGAGCTATGGCCCGCTGGTGAATCGTAAGTAAATTTAAGTTAATTTATTAAATTTGTTTCATTTATTCAAGTTAATAATCCATTCGTTGCTTCTTTATAGGTTTTTCCCGTGGGATGCTGCCCGGATTCTAGGGCGCATTATCCGGGATAACTACCATAGCCCCTACCTCAATTTTTCTGAGGTGCCTCAGGACATGAAGTACGTCTGGCTCGACGAGATGAGGGTATAAATCCGTCGGTGAATTATTAATTATTCTTTAAATTATTAAATTTTTTATTACGTGATATTTGAATTTGTATGTCAGAGGACGTTCTGGTGGCCCCCCATCGCGAGGAGGCGATCCGCAGGACCTACAAAGCCACTGCCGGGAAGAAGATACGGGATGCGGTGTACGACCTTCGTACGGCGCATACGAGGAAGGACTGGATCCGGGCGGAGTACTATGAGCAGATGTTGGAGAAGATGGATACTCCGCAGTTCAAGCTGAAATTGGAGAAAGCTAAGGCTAATCGACAGGCCGCGGGTCTGCATACGGGGGGATCAAGGCCCCACACATCGACGCGTGCAGATTTGGTGAGATAGCGCAAATTCAAATTCATTCTATTATTTAATTTCGTACTGTTAATATACGAAGTTAATTAAATTCTACGTATGCAGGCCCAACGAGCGGTGAAGCAGGGAAAAGAGGCGGAGACGGTCACCGCTCACGATGTATTCGTGCATACGCACAAGAGGCGGAAGGACGGGAGCTTCGTCGACGCGAGGGCCGAGGAGACTGATGTAAGTACTTACGTTTATGAGATTTATGTTAGAAATATAATTATTGTTAAGTTAATTAGATAAACTTAGGATTCAGACTATAACTTAGGGAAACATAGGATTTAGATTATAACTTAGGAAAACTTATAGTATAAACACATTCATTGGATAGGCTGCGTATCGTGAGGCACTTAGTCGACTTGAGATCGAGCCCCCTTCCGAGAATGTCGGCGAAACGACGCCCACCCAGACGCACTCTTCTATGGCCGCTAGCTACGACGACGTGTTCGTAGAATCCGTCGGCGACGTTAGGAAAGGGCGCGTCTACGGCGCCCTCGTTGCAGCCGTCCCCGAGATATCCACCGCCTCCGCCTCTTCCAGCGCCCCCGGTTGACGATATGAGGGCGCAGCTTGCGACTCTGACCTCCACGATGTCAGATTTGCGGGCGATAGTGTTGGGGCGCTATCCGTCTGCTCCCGGTCCGTCTGCTCCCGGTCTGTCTGCTCCCGGTCCGTCTGCTGGTGCTCCCGATTCATCTGGTGGTGCTCCCGGTCCGTCTACTGCTGCTGCCGGTGCTTCGGATCGACCTGGTCCTTCTTCCCCCGGACGGCTTTCGTTTAACCGCTCTGCGGACGCCCGCATCGTATCGGATAACACCATCTTGACGCTCCTTGACATGTTGTCGCCAGAGCAGCTACGCGCGCTTCCAGACCATGTCTTATCCCAAGTGCCGGCACACACGGTGGAGGAGTACATACGCAAAGTGGATGCGGCGGCACGAGCACGAGACGATCCGACGGACGGGGTTTGATTTTGTTTATGTTGTTGGTTTTGTAGAAATTTGGATACATTGTATGTTCGGATATTTTTTTTATGTTTGGATAATTTAATGTTGGATATTGGATATATTGTGTTGGTAATATTTTGTTGGATATTGGATACGTTGGATATTGGTGTCGGATATGGATATTTTGCATATGGATATATGGTGTTGGATATTGGATACGTTGGATATTCGTGTTGGATATGGATATATGGTATTGTATATGGATATTTTGCATGTTTGATATTGTGTTGGATGTGTTGTATAAACAGGAAAGATTCTGTTTGCAGTATTTTTTTTTCAAAAATTAGAAGTTAGCGACGGACTGGCGACCACTCAGCGACGGATAGTCTGTCGCTAACTGGAGAAACTGAGGTTAGCGACGGAGTGGCGACGTAAAAACTGTCGCTACCTGGAGCATTTCAATAAAGCGACGGATTGGCGACGGACGATCCGTCGACCTGGTGCTGTTTGATGTCCATAAATTTTAGCTTTCGCGACGGAGTGGCGACTAACTTACGGCGGACTGGCGACAAAGTCCCGACGGACTATCCGTCGCTAACTGTAGGAATTTAATGTATCGACGGATTGGCGACGTAATATCCGTCGCTACCTGGAGAATTTTACATTGAGCGACGGTTTAGCGACGGAATGTCCGTCGACCTGGTTCTGTTTGATGTCCATAAATTTTGCAGTTAGCGACGGATGTTTTGTCGCTAATACGACGCTAATTCCGTCGTACACCTCGGCGGATTAGCGACGGCATAACGACGACCTGACGTATGGGAAAATCTCTGATACACTTTTACCGACAAATTTACGACGGATTAGCGACGGATATTGCATATCAGAAAATCACTGATACGGTTTTGCCGACTCTTTAGCGACGGAGTTTTCCGTCACTAACCCTATATCCTGATACATGTTTGACGAAAGCTAGTCGGTAATCCGTCGCTATATATATTTAAATGCGCCGACGGTATTCCGTCGCTAAGTCGTCGCTGAGCGACGGAGTAGCGACGGATATGTTTTAGCGACGAGGTTATTCCCGACGGCTGTTTTACCAAAATATCCGTCGGTAATCCGTCGGTATTTATGTTTGGCGACGGACTACCGACGGATAAGGCCGTCGGTAAATCCATGTATTTTGGTAGTGCTGATCTTTTCATGCTTCTTTGGATATATACTCTTGTTATAGACTAGTATACTTGATGCTGACACGACGTTCACACGGATCAGTACCCTCTGGATCTTTTTATGCGATGTTATCCCCTCGGATACATCGGGTATATCATGTTCATGTACTTTATCATGGTCATCATGTACTCCATATATTCACATTTATCCATGTGCACTCATATGTTATTCACGTACACTCATGACCATATGAGCTCCATGTATACAGTAGTTGTTATCCATGTGCAATAACATAACATGCTTCGATCCTTGTGTATTGGTTGGGGGCAGGGAGAGTGTAGTTGGTTATGTGATCATTATCCCCAGTAGTTATCCATGTGCATTCTATAGCTGTATCCATGTGCAACCCAAGCTGTTTACATAACCAATTCATGCTCTGATTCACGTAGAAGGTTATATTCTTTATTTATCATATTATATCTCAGTTATATCTTCTCTTTTGTTGATTTCTCTTTACAGCGATTCATGTATAGTTTTCTATAGCTTGCTTTATATATCCATTCCTGATATAAACTGTTGTGAGAGATATGTGCTCGTTCCGTCCTGACTGGGCATGTTAAAAATTTTACAGGTGATGATGAGGAGTACTGTCCTACTTATTATGGCATTGGCTTAGATGACACTGGCGACGTGGACCCACAGGAGGATCCCACAGTCGCTGAGGACTTGCCCATAGTCTAGCTGAGACTTAGTACTTTATTGTATTTTCTGTTTAGACTTTACGAGTTGTACTTGAGATTATTTCTGGTGGTTTACACCTAGACTTTTATTGTGACTCTCTTGAGATTCTTCTTCTATTCCATCTTAGTATTGTGATTGAGTTACGTATTATTTTACTCTCTATTCATAGTTTATTTAGATTGTGTTAGATATGGTGACTCAGGACAGCGTTCTGCCGCCGATACTGCGACGTAGGCTGGGCGTTCGTTACTTCTCGTGCCCTCACACTGGGTGCAGGTCGTGACACGTTTTTAGTGGTGGCCCATGCAGGTCAGTCATAATCACAACTAGTGTGATTCGTAGTGGTACTCGAACTAGAGTATCATTACAGCCTGCTGCAATAGGATATAGGATATAAGTTAAGGTACTCAATCACATTAGGAAAAAATTCTTATCAATTCTTGCTGTTAATTGTCTTCTTTTGAAAACAACTGTCCTCCTTTGACGATTCGCTTCTTTTTCAGTAATTGATTCCTTGTTCGATCTGTCTTCAGGATAGTTAAGGAGACACGATTTCATCTCTTCGGTCCATGCAGGACCACATTCGCATTAGTGCGATGTCGTGGTAGTACGATAATTTAATTGTATTACTACGAGCCTGCTATAGAGTATAGGAATAAGGTGTTAGATTGAGAGGATACTCAATCACTATTAGAAATTCCTGAGAGATTCCTAGGACGACCCTTGGGAATCTAATTTTGAGCTTCGATTTAAAATTCCCTTTCCCTTATTTTAATCCACCTTCCTCACTTGATTCTTGCATCTTGTTTGAACTCTTTTCACCAATACCCTTACTTTCTTGTGTTTAATAATGGTTAGGAAGATGGCTACACTGCTATATACTCATTGGTCAAACGTATGGCTAGAAGGATTATATTAAGGAATTGGAATACACGGAGACTTTGATTAAGTTATAAGGGCATTTTTCTAAATGGATGATTTAAAGATTAGTATTTTGTAAGTTGGGATATTACCAAGGAAATTTATCTTGAAGATTCTAAGTAGTAATCACTAGAGGATTATAAAATTATATTTTGATACTGGAGGAAAATAGTTAGAATCTATATAAATAGATTTCAGGAATTGATGTGATTCATGAATTATTGGATTATGATTATACATCCTTGAACGTATATAGATTGGTTTAAATGATCAAAAAAAGGGGTGGCAGTATGAACTATTAAATTGAGTCGTACAAGTTGTGATGTATATGTTTATTGAATTTCAAATTTAAGTGGAAACAATGATATTAAAATTTGGTTTAAAAGATTGGGAAGATATGAAAACGATTGTTTTGGAAGAAAAAAAATCTCAAATTCGGAATCGTGTCAATTGATTGAAGATTTAAAAATCTATTTAGATTTTGGTTTACGAAGTAGTGAATATGTTTCGATGACTTAGAAAGGAAAATTATGGTTGATAAGTGCGTTGAAATACTGAGCTGTAAATGCTAGATTGCCGTGATATGCTGAGTGTCTATTTTGAGAATTATTTGAGACAAATTGGGAGTTTTTTTTTAAAAAAAGTTATAAAATGATATAGAATTTTATGGATTCATGATTTATTAACTCTGGAGTTCAAAGTTGGGTTGAAATGTTAAATTTTGGAAAGGTTAGTAGTAATGTGATAAAAGTTACTATGAGGTTTATGAAAAGGATTTAAATGTTAGTCGTGGTTGGATTGGAAGGCTTAGAGTGAATACAAATTGAGGTAGTTATTTTTGGAATTTCTTTTTAAAGGAATATAAAGGTAGGCCACCAAGGTAACCTTAATGAGATAGAAGCATTCCACACTAATTGCCATATCACTCATGACTATGATAGTAGTATATACTCCAGTGTTGTTAGTTGTCTGCCAAACTATGTGACTGTATCTCAACCTTGACCTACTCAACCTTTCCTCAAACCTAGATCTTTCATTATGACTTTCTAACTATTTTTATTTGATCGTTCCTTAACAGTATTTGCCTTTAGTACTGTGTCCCTAAATTATTTTACTGGATTTTAATTAAATTTATTTCATGCTTCAACTTCATTTCCTTTATTCATGTATTCATTGTCACCTCTTGAACCCTTACCATGATACTAAAATACTTCTGACTTAAATTCGAGATCCAACCATGACTCAATTTTTTCGACCCGATATGTGATGGTGTTCTTCTTGTTTCTTTAAATGCTTAACGTTGTAACTTATTTTGATTGCTTGACCAGCTTAGTTAAGGATCTTGGACTATTTTTTCTTCTTCGTCATTACCTCCCTTACCTATATTTTGACTACCTTACGCTGCTAATTTAGCCTTAGTTTTGCAAGCTTATCTCTTTTTCGAGCTTGATCATGACATATTTTATTGGGTCGACACACTAACATATTGTCTAATCAGAACCGGTGTATGATGGTCTGATCAACCTAGTGCACTTTGGTTCGCTTTCATATATTAATCTACATGGATGAGACTCTAGGGCATATGTCTCATTCACGACAGCTTTGGCAATTCTTCTTGAATTATTTTCGTCGTCTATGAACCACGTATTGTACTCAATAGCATCGTCTTTGAACTCTTTTTGCTTTTGTCTTTCACATATTTCAGAAAGATAAGGCACTGTACTTAATAGGTCAACCCAGGGTATCACGTTTAGCTACCTTATCCAAAGAAGGATATTGACTTATTTCTATATCCTTGCAGTATTTTTTGGCTTTCAATAGTGTTGAATTCTAAACCCTTGATCGCGACCAGTCGACTTGGTCATTCCCTTATCATCCAATGTTTGGAACCTTATTCAATTGAATCAATTCAATTATGACATGGATTTCAAGTCTTGGATACTCGTGCCTAGACTTCAATGACCTCGTTCTCCATCTTGCCCAAACCTTGATTCATCATGTAATTGATCAACTTAGATCATATCGAGATTAAAATTCTTATAGATATATATATATATATAGTGTGCTTGGATTTCAGTGTTATTGACAGTCGTGCTTTAAACTTTCGATTTTGATCATCTTTAGAATAGTAATGCTTTATGGTTAATTTCAGTTGTTTTTTTTTATCACCAGTATTTGTGTAGGACGACAGACTGCCTTACAGCCTAATGATTTATTATTTTTCCTTATCTTTTCCAGAATGGCACCCATGACCAGAGTTTGTCCCCAGTGCAAAGCTGCAATTCCAGATAAGACCGAGATTGTACTTTCCCCTTCTATTGCTGAGGAGGTGTTAGTAGCCTCACCGGAGAATTTACCTCCATCTCCTATTCTTCAGGAGAGGACTGCAGTTCAGCCGGAGACTGAGGGCCTTCCTTTGCCTCCTGGAGTGGTACCCCATGCCATTCCTGTTGGAGCTCATATTCACAGATTTCTTCAGGATTTTGCGTGAGGTACAGAGACTTCAGGCTGAGCTTATGAGAGAGCAGAGTCTCAGTATCCAACTGTTGTGGGATTATATGCATTCGAGGGAGGAGCCTAGTCCTAAGAGAGCGAGGAGCAGTTTATACCCAGAGCCTCAAAAGTACCCAGGCTTTCAGCCTGGACCAGCCTATCCAGTTCAGATTCCTGTCCAACAGAGGTCAATTGAGCGAGTGCCTACCTGTGCTTTCTGTAAGAAGCTTGGGCACGTATGGAAGGACTGTAGGAAGAGACTAGGATTATGTCTATTTTGTGGGTCAGCTGCACATAAGATACGAGACTGTCCTACTACACTTGCCTCTAGTCGAGGCCTACCTCCAGAAGAGAGAGTTCCAGCTACCAGACCTAGTAGAGGTGAGTTCTTGACCCATACATTATCCTATCTTGATGATTACTGTACCCTACCATAATGTTTGTATGCTTGATACCTTATGACTACTTTTGATCTAGTATGACTTTAGTAGCTAGATGAGACTCCAGACTGATTACCTGCCATAACCCTGTATGATTTCTTTTCAACTACATGATTTAGATAAGTTTTCTTAAGACCATGATTGTTGGGGATTTGACCTAGAAGGGTAGGATCATTTTAATTTCGAGGACGAAATTATTTTAAGGAGGGTAGACTTGTAACACCCACTTTTTGAAATAAGGGTATTTAGTTAATTTAGTCATTTTAGTCATTTTGTGATTTTCTAGATATTATTGACTTGTGTTTGATTTAGCTTTTGGTTTAACTTTAGAAAATCCACATTAGAGACTAACCATGACATATGAGGATTAGTTAGCTAATTAGAATTTATGTTATACTTTGGTTTAATTTAGAAAGCCATTTGACCATTTTTAAGCTATTTATTTAATTGGCCTTTTTAGCCTTTTTGTTATTGGGCTTAAACTCAACTTAGATAGAGAAGAGGAGCCCATGAACCAACCCTAACCCTAGTAGGACTTGTATGGCCGGCCAAAACAGGAAACCCCCCCTCTATATAAGCGTTGCATTAGTTTGGACACCCCCTTACAAAATCCTAGTTTCCAGCTCTCCAAAACCCTAATTTTCTCATCCGACCTCCGTTTTACCTCAAACAAAGTGCGTTGTGATCGTGGGAAGGAGGAGAATTTGCTGGAGCATTGCTAGCAAGGAGTTGGAGGCATTTGCTCGGTGGAAACTGGTCGTCTCATTGATCGAGGAATCAGTTTCTTTGATACTTTAACTCTCAATAGGTAAACACCCAAACACCATATTTTATTCTGATTTTTCTTCATAGTAGCATGCATCTAGGTACCCTAGACCCACCCATGAAGTTTGGTTAAGTTTCGTGTCCGTTTGATAGGCGTTTCGGACACGTATCAGTTTAGGGTTTAACGTGTTCGATGATTTTCCTCTTAGATTTCAACACTATTATTTTTGCAATCTAATTTCACGATTTGTTAGCCCTATAGGTAGGTATTCCTAAACCCTAGGTTTTTGCTAGAATCGATACGTTTTCGTGTCTAAAACTGGACACGCACGTGCAGCACGAGGACCGCGTGCGTGTCCTGCTGCTGCTGTGTCCGTTCTCGATGGACACGGCATTTCGACACGAGAAAATTGGTGAGTAGCTAGGGGCCATGACTGACATGGTGCTCATAAATTTTGGTGGGGTTTCATGGAGAATCGAAGGAGAAATCGACGTGGCATCGATTTCGGCCTGTCGTGCGCGCGTGAGATTACGGCGTCTGATACGCACGTCGTGCGACTCGGACACGTGTCGAGAGTCCAGTGCAGATACGTGGACGTGTAGACCTATTGGTGGGCTATGTGTACGAGCAACCACGTGGCGCGATTCGCTCTGTGTCGAGCCCTAGGTCGCGTGACACACGTGCACGAGGACTGGATTCCAGTCTTGACACACACGTATTCAGGACACTTCGTGTCCTATTTTCTTGGACACAATGACACCTACAGTTCATGTTCAAACACTTGACACCTTACCAACCTTTGGGTTCGAGCATCATTGGGTTTTATTCGATGTTTAGGTCATGTTAGGTTTGTGATTAGAGTATCGGGTTTCTTCATGATTTCCAGTTTTTGCTGTTTCAGAAATTGAATTCTTCCCATCAGTTTCGAAGTGATCTTTCCTGTGTAAACCTGACCTACAGACCCTATTAGACCTATCTAGGAGATTATATGTTAGTATGCATCATGAAAGGGTTGTATTCGAAATCGGGTTAGCCATAGGATAGATCGGGTTAAATTCCAGGTTTTCCTATTTTTCAGTTTTCTTTTGTTTTGATTCCAGTTTTACTTCGATGTTAACTTCTGTTTAACCCAACATACAGGTCCTATATGAACCTACCTAGAGGAGTATCTACTAGGTTGCACAATCGAGAAGGCTGTGTTAAGTTTTAGTATTAGACAATAGGTATTCCTAGGTATCAAAATAGAGTATCAAGGAAATAGGTATTTCCTATAACTGGTATTGAAGGGATGGGTTAATTTTGATGGTTTTGATTTCATTTAATGTTGAGTTCAGTTAGTTTACTGTTAGTTAGTTTAGTTAGTTGATTGTTAGTTTAGTTTAGTTAGGAATTTGGTATACCAAGTTAGTTAATTGTTAAGTCAAGGTAATAGGAAATGCCCTGTAGCTGATATTTGGTTTGTGTAGGTTTGATTTCAGGATGCTAAGTTCATGTTACTGATTAGTTGGAATTGGTGGATGCCAAGTTAGTTAGTTAGGATTGGTTAAGTCTAGTAAGGTTGATTGATTAGTAGGACTAGTGATTGTAGTTAGAGTAGGTTTGATTTTGAAATGTATATAAGTATGTGGATATGTATATATATAAGGATATGGTATTGTGGGTTGATCTCTTAAGAGTGGATATGTTGTATAAATATATGCTAGTCTAAAGTATAGATACTAGATATAGAGTATTATGAGTTAAAATTTTGGGAATTACATTGGTTGTTAGGATTAGGCTTCTTGGACCTAAGATAACACCAACACATACCCAAAATCAACTCTAGGACTGGTAGTGACCTAAAAATAGACTTTTAGACTAGTTGACCAAACTTTGACCTAGTTGACTAGTCTGGTTGACCCAAGGTTGACTTTGACTTAGATTGACCCAAATCATGTAGAATTTGCATTGAAGGTATTCCTTATGATATTTTAGACTGTATTATGACATGTGGTTGTTTTAAATAGGATCTTATTACTCCAGTCCAGTCACTTTTCATCATCAGCTGTTCGGATTGCCAGGCGAGTACATTCTCTGATCTTTTTATGCTTTTTTGGATATGTACTCTTGTTATAGACTAGTATACTTGATGCTGATACGACGTTCACACGGATCAGTACCCTCTGGATCTTTTCATACGATGTTATCCCCTCGGATACATCGGGTATGTCATGTTCATGTACTTTATCATGGTCATCATGTACTCCATGTATTCATATTTATCCATGTGCACTCATATGTTATTCATGTACACTCATGACCATATGAGCTCCATGTATACAGTAGTTGTTATCCATGTGCAATAACATAACATGCTTCGATCCTTGTATATTGGTTGGGGGCAGGGAGAGTGTAGTTGGTTATGTGATTATTATCCCCAGTAGTTATCCATGTGCATTCCATAGCTGTATCTATGTGCAACCCAAGCTGTTTACATAACCAATTTATGCTCTGATTCACGTAGAAGGTTATATTCTTTATTTATCATATTATATCTCAGTTATATCTTCTCTCTTGTTGATTTTTCTTTACAGCGATTCATGTATAGTTTTCTATAGCTTGCTTTATATGTCCATTCCTGATATGAACTATTGTGAGAGATATGTGCTCGTTCCGTCCTGACTGGGCATGTTAAAAAATTTACAGGTGATGATGAGGAGTACTGTCCTACTTATTATGGCATTGGCTTAGATGACACTGGCGACGTGGACCCACAGGAGGATCCCACAGTCGCTGAGGACTTGCCCATAGTCTAGCTGAGACTTTGTACTTTATTGTATTTTCTGTTTGAGACTTTACGAGTTGTACTTGAGATTATTTCTGGTGGTTTACACCTAGACTTTTATTGTGACTCTCTTGAGATTCTTCTTCTATTCCATCTTAGTATTGTGATTGAGTTACGTATTATTTTACTCTCTATTCATAGTTTATTTAGATTGTGTTAGATATGGTAACTCAGGACAGCGTTCTACCGCCGACACTGCGACGTAGGCTGGACGTTCTTTACTTCTCGTGCCCTCACACTGAGTGCGGGTCGTAACATAATCAAAATCATAAACAAACAAACCTAAATCTAATCCTACTCTAATCTGTACCTCAAACTCCAAGGGCCTCCGGTGGCTATCGGCCCAGTGTCGATGTCTGTCCTGCGCCATACGAAGTCTGTCCCTGATGAGCTTCACCTTCTCGGCTGCGTCAACAACCATCTCTGGCCCCAGTAAAGCTCGCTCACCAACATCATCCCAAGATAAGGGTGTACGACACCTACGCCCGTACAGAGCCTCGAAAGGTGACATCTCAATGCTGGCCTGGAAACTGTTGTTGTAAGCAAACTTCACCAAATGAAGATGATCCTCCCAGGAACCTCCAAAGTCCAGGACGCACGTCCGTAGCATATCCTCAAGTGTCTGAATAGTCCTCTCTGACTGTCCGTCCGTCTGGGGGTGGTATGCAGTACTAAACTTGAGCTGAGTGCCCAAGCTAATCTGCAGACTCCTCCAAAAATAGGAAGTAAAGCGACTATCCTGATCTGAGATGATGCTGACCGAAACCCCGTGAATCCTGACTATCTTTCGTATATACATCTCTGCCAGCCTCTCTGTAGACGTACCTACCTTGAATGGCAAGAAGTGGGCCGATTTGGTCAACCTGTCAACGATGACCCAAATCGCGTCTTTCCCTCCTGGTGTGCGCGGCAATCTTGATACGAAGTCCATTGTGATATGCTCCCATTTCTACTCGAGAATGGGCAGCGGCTGCAATAATCCACCGGGCCTCTGCCTCTCTGCCTTGACCTGCTGACAGACCAAGCACCTAGCCACGAAGCGAGCCATCTCCCGCTTCATCCCGGACCACCAAACATGCTCCCTCAGATCTCGGTACATCTTGTTGGCACCAGGGTGTATAGAGTACTGAGATCTGTGGGCCTCCTGCAAAACCTGCTCCCTGAGCTCTCTGCTGGGCACACATAATCTGGAACCATACCTCAAGGCACCATCCTCTGCAAGAGAAAACTCGCCGTCCACCAATCCTGCTCGGACCTGCTCTCGGAGACACCGCAGAGCAACGTCCTCAAACTGAGTTGCCTTGATCCTCTCCACCAAGTCTGACTGAATCTGCATGCCCCACATCTGCATCTGCACTCCGGGCACGATCACCTCAATCCCAAGGCTCTCTAAGTCTGCAAGCAAATGCCGATCCATGGTCAAACACATGGCTGTCGGATACCTACTCAAGGCATCGGCGACCACGTTGGCCTTCCCTGGGTGATACTGAAGTAGGATGTCAAAGTCCTTCATCAACTCTAGCCATCTGCGCTGCCTCATGTTCAACTCCTTCTGAGTGAACACATACTTTAAGCTCTTGTGATCTGTAAAAATCTCCACCCTCTCTCCATACAGATAATGCTTCCACAACTTCAGAGCAAAAATCACTGCTGCAAGCTCCAGGTCGTGGATAGGGTAGTTCTTTTCATGGGGACGTAACTGCCTGAAAGCATAGGCAATCACCTTCCCATGCTGCTGTAAGACACAACCTAGCCCATTCCCTGAAGCGTTACTATAAATAGTGAATCCACCTGATCCTGAAGGCAATGTCAGAATCGGAGCTTTCGTAAGCCGCTTCTTCAACTCATCAAAAGCTGCCTGACACTCCTCTGACCAAACGAACTCAGCATCCTTCCGGGTCAACCGAGTCATTGGCTCTGCAACCCGGGAGAAATCTTGCACAAATCTACGATAATATCCTGCCAGCCCCAGGAAACTCCTGATCTCTGCAACTGAAGTCGACGCTGCCCATGCCTCAACTGCTACAATCTTCTTGGGGTCAACTGAGATACCATCTCTAGTCACCACATGCCCCAAGAAGTCCACCCGGTCCAAGAAGAACTCACACTTGGAGAGCTTCCCGTAAAGCTGCTCCTTCCTGAGAGTCTCCAGCACGATCCTCAAATGCTCCTCGTGCTCCTCCTCAGTCTTGGAATATACCAAGATGTCGTCAATAAACACCACCACAAACTGATCCAGGTACTGGTGGAACACCTTGTTCATAAGGTTCATAAACATTGTTGGTGCATTGGTTAGCCCAAACGGCATAACCAAAAACTCAAACTGCACGTACCGCATCCTGAAAGCGGTCTTGGGAATATCCTCCCTCTTCACCTTCACCTGGTGATATCCCGACCTCAGATCAATCTTGGAAAATACCTGAGCTCCGCTCAACTGATCAAATAGATCGTCGATCCGCGGCAGTGGGTATCTGTTCTTGTTCGTGAGGTTGTTGAGTGCCCTATAGTCAATACACATCCGTACTGACCCATCCTTCTTCGGCACAAACAACACTGGTGCACCCCATGGCGATGAACTCGAGCGGATGAAGCCCTTGTCCTGCAGCTCATCCACCTGCTTCTTCAGCTCCACCAACTCACTATTGTTCACCCGATAGACATGCTGAAAGATGGGTTCCGCTCCTGGAACCAAGTCTATCGAGAACTCAATGTCTCTGTCTGGTGGCAATTCTGGCAACTCCTCTGGGAAGACATCCATATACTCTGCTATCAAGGGGTGTGGAATCGCCTGCTCCTCAACCGAGACTCCACAGAAAACTCCGCTGCTCTGCTCTGCCTGACGTCTGGAGTACTCGAACTCTGGCTCCCCCGGCGCTCTGAAGAAAACTCTACCCCCTCTGCAATCAATGCTGGCGTGGTGCCTGCTCAACCAATCCATGCCTAGTACTATATCGTAGTTCGGCAATGGCATTACGAGCAGGCTCACCTCCAACTCACGGCCTTCCAAAACTACACTCCGACCCTTACAAACATCACTCACGAGGATAATACCACCCCCGGTCGTGATCTTGTAAGTCCTAGGCAACGATTCAGCTATGATACCGTGTCTAATCGTAAAAGATACTGATATGAAGCTATGCAAAGCACCGGAATCGAATAATGCAAAAGCTGGTCTGGAGTCGAAAAGAACCGAACCTGCAATCAGCTCTCTTATCACCTCTGTATCTCCAGCTGCCATGGCGAAAGCTTGCCCCTGCTGGCCTCCCCTGGCCTGCTGCTGGTGCTGAACGAACCTCTGCTGCTGTGTCGGCAGGGCTGGTCCCCTCTGCTGGCCTGCTAGAGCTCTGACTGCTGCCCCCTGAGCTGCTCGTCCCATGCGGCACTCCCTCATCTGGTGGTCTGCTGAGCCACACACCAGGCACTGGTCCAGCCTCTTCCGGTACTCATTGAAGACATGCCCAGGCTTCTTGCAGTAGGCACAAGTAACACCCTGTCTCTGATCCTGCTGGTGCTGTCTCGGCTGCTACTGCTGGTGAACTGGCCTCTGCTGGATCGGCTGCGGCTGGAACTGCCTCGGCTGCTGCTGATAAAAGTGAGGCCTCTTGGCCTGGCCTCCGCTGCTGCTGCCCCCAACTGGGTCTCGCCCCCTCTTGAGCCTAAGCTCAAGATCATCATCAGCCAATAAGGCTCCCGTCAAGATCTCCTCAAATGTGGTATCCCTGTTGCCCTTGGTTAAGGACTTGACCTCCTTGACCAGACCCTTCCGGAACCTCTAGGCCTTCGCTGTCTTGCTCAAGCCCTCTACGAACCTATCGAGGCGGCCGAACTCCCCAGCGCACTCCTCCACTGAAAGGCACCCCTGGACTAGACTCTCGAACTGCGACTCCAAGGCTCTGAGCGCTGAATCTGGAAAGAACTTCTTCTTGAAGAAGCCCTTGAACTCCTCCCAAGTCTGCCCAGCTACCCCCACCCTGGGGTCTGACTGATACCAGGTGCGGGCAAGATCTCGCATCCGGCTAGATGCTGCATCGATCTGGAGATCTACCGGTATCCGGGCCAGGCGGAAGATCTCCTCTATATGCTCGATCCACTCATCGGCATACAGAATCCCCTCTGTCCCCAGAAAGTCTTTGGGGCCCATCTTCTGGAACTGCTCTATCCCCGGTGTCCTCGGCTGCTGAACCACTGGTCGAGCTGCGACTGTCGTGAGGGCCAACTCCATGCCCATGTCCTGTCGAGCCTGCTGCCGGTCCATGAACTGCTGAAAATATGCGAACATCTGTGCCGCATCCACGTATCCTGTAGGCGGCGGCTGCTGGAAGGGCTCCTCTGCGATGACTGGGTCCTGCCTCCGAACCGGTGGAGGCATACCCCATGCTGCTGCTGCTGGAGTCTCAATATGAACAGAGATGGCAGGAGCTGCAGTCTCCTGTCTCTGCTGAACTGGCTGAGAGGTAGCAGATCCCTCTATAGCATCCCCATGAATGGTATACTGCGACCGAGTCTCTACCATCCTGAAGATAGACCAAACAAGAGTATCAATTTCTGAGAAAGAAGCGATATAACAAAGGCGGACAATTAAAATTCAAAAGGATCAGCTGACAATAAGGATTTAGATGGCAATAAAAAGAATTTTTCCTAATGTGATTGAGTACCTTAAAATTGATGTCATATATCCTACTGCAGACTGTAGTGATACTCTGGTTCGAATACCACTACACTTCTAGTCTAGGACCTGCATGGGCCACCACTAAAAATGTGTCACGACCTGCACCCTAGAGTAAGGGCACGAGACGTGGGTACGTCCAGCCTACGCCGCAGTGTCGGCGGTAGAACGCGGTCCTAGGTCACAACATCTAGCAATAATATACTAAGCAGTTTATACTCCACGAATGGGGGTGACAAGATAGAAGTAAACTCAATCACAACTATGGAAGAAGAAGCACGATATGATATAGAACTCAAGGAAATACAGATGATAAAATAGTCTAAGATAACATCTCAGCAAATATCCAGAGTACAAATCTCAGCTACTGAATATGAAAGAATATATACAACTCAGAATCTCCAGACAGAATAAAGTCTAACTAAAACAGTCTCAAGACAACATAAATAAGATAAGGCCTAACTAAGCTAGTCTAGGCAATGGGGGTAAAGTCATCAGCTAGAGCTGGGTCCTCCTGAGAGTCCAACTCGCAAGTGTCGTCTAGGGATGCCCCGTAGAAGGTATCCACACAGGCCTCATCCTCGTCCTCTGTAATATTTTCAACAGGTCCAGTCAGGACAGGAGCGAGCATAATACATCTCAACAGTTCATAGCAGGTTAGAAAATATAATCATGCAGTAAAGTAAGATATTGTCACGACCCGCACCCGCTTTTCGGATGCGAGCTCGTGAGCAAGCCAGCTACGTATCGAGCGGACTCCAGCCCGACTCGAGTACGTATAAGCTGTCAAGGTCATGGGTATCATGTCTAATCTAAACTATATCTCAATCCACATGAATCATAATAAACAAGAATAAACAAGTATGGGTCGTGGTCTGCAGCCCACTAACATATATGTCCGATAAGACTCTAATAAAGTAACAAGAGTCTAAACTGAATCAGGAAACATGATATCTCATGATAAGGTGTGAAAGCACGAGCTGATAATAAATACAATACGATACCTGAATCCCGCAAGCGTGTCATTCCATCTGTCATCCAGAACTAATAGCTATCTCCATGCACTCACTAAACCTGAAGAGATCATCAGGTCCTCAGGGGACATAGCAAGATACATAAAAATATGCCTATCTAGCAGATTATCATGCAATAAAGAAAATACAAAAAATAAACGAGAAAAGACCAATCCCCACGAAAATACGACTATACACGACTGGAAGAACCACTACGCCTAGACGAACTGCTGGAGAAGAACAAGAGAACACGATACCACGATGTCAATAGATAACCAATCGAATACTCAAACCCTCGTCCCTAGTGTGGACTCGCAGGTTTGAACAACTACTAGCCCTCATCCCTAGTGTGGACTCGCAGGCTAGCATCACCCTCGTCCCTAGTGTGGACTCGCAGGTGTGAACCATATACTACTAACCCTCGTCCCTGGTGTGGACTCGCAGGCTAGCATCACCCTCGTCCCTAGTGTGGACTCGCAGGTGTGGACATATAACTACTAACCCTCGTTCCTGGTGTGGACTCGTAGATTAGCTTACTAACTCTCGCCCCTGGTGTGGGCTCGCAAGTTAGCTTAACTACTAACCCTCGCCCCTAATGTGGACTCGCAGATTAGCTTACTAACTTTCGCCCCTGGTGTGGGCTCGCAAGTTAGCTTAACTAATAACCCTCGCCCCTAATGTGGACTCGCAGGTTAGCTTCAAGAATTTTAAGGTACAACAGTTCCGATATGACTTATTCATCCTATGACACGATGCGACTCAGTCCAAGTACAAGAGATGACACGACACAACCCAATCACGATACACGAGAAAACCAATCCAATATGAACTACAAAGCTAATTATAAACAAGGCTATATATAAACTAGCAGGCATGATATACAAATCACATATAAATAATCAACTAGTAAAACTGTATAATAATATAAACATGCATGTAAATAAACTGTAGAGGGAGGCAAGGTATACTTGCCTGGTGGTTGCACGCAGATCCAACAAATATATAGTCACTGGTAAGCCATACAGTCCAAGCCATCACAACTGTCTCCGAAAGTCGAGCAAGTAGCTTGCGAAACCATCCATCATCCGCGACGATATGTCGATGCGAAAGTAGCCTCGTCGCAGTACTTGCTGCTGTCATGCTTTGGATCCACGCGCGTGTATCGACGCTGCCGTGGCCGCTCCGGCCGGCCGACGACCGCACATGGCGGCGCGCGGCGGTCCAGGGTGGCCGTACGACGGCGCCCAGCGTAGAGGGGTCGCTTGGGGTGGTGGCGGTGCCTTCGGGTTAGGGTTTGTGTGTTTCCTCCGTTCTCTGTTTCGACTCCCGAATATATATATATGTACCTCTGTTTATATGGACTGCGGTGTACAGGGGTCGGGTTCGGGAAGAGTTTACTGGGTGTAGTTAAGGGGGTGCTCGGGCTTGGCTCATGGGGAGCTCGGGTTGGGCCAAGCCGGGGTAGGCTTTGGGGTGCTGCTGCTTCTTATTTCTTTTTTCTATTTCTTTTTGTTATACCATTATATATATATATATATATATATATATATATATATATATATATATATATATATATATATATATATTTATACCATTATATATATATATATATATATATATATATATATATATATATATATATATATATATATATATATATATATATATATATATATATATATATATATATATATATATATATATATATATATATTAAAATATATATATATATATATATATATATATATATATATATATATATATATATATATATATTTTATATATATCCATACACATATATATTTATATATCTACACATCCATATACACGTATATTTATTTATACATGCACACATATACATATTTATATATATATATCTATATATACACACATCCATAAATAATTACTCAATTAACTAATAATCATAATTTCTAATGGTAATAAATATATTTATTCAATCACCATAAAAATAATAAAAATAATACTTAACTGGTGGTTTGGTAAATCCATACTACTCACCCTTACCCGGGCCCAGAAAATTGTATAAATATTGTAAAACAATATTTAATAATAAAATTCCAAATTTTGTACAAATATTTAAATAGTTAAAAATGCACATCAATACCTAAAATAATTTAGGAAATTTTGTACACACATAAAATATGCCTACATGGTCGTCCTTGGTCTCACTACATACCTACAAAGGCTTAGATTCGGTTCGGGCCCTGTTCGGGTTAAGTTGGTACAATCGGGTCATCTAAAATCAATATATTTAATTAATAAATAAATAGTTCATCGGTGGGGGTTAAGTCGCAACTTAATCTGGTTTTCCTAGTTAGGACACTCATATGGCTTGGCTTTCCCCTACTATGGCTAAACACTAGTCAAAGCACGCTACTGCACTATCCGTGCCATGATTCCTAGTCGTCTTGTACTCCAAAACTCAACCATGGCTAAAGTCATCTACCGTAATAATTAACTAAAATAATTATTTATAAATTCTAAAATCACCATTTAAAACAAATAAATAAATAAAAATATTTTTAAAAATAATTCCAGGAAGGGAGGCTACAGATATAGATACTGAAAGAAATGCAGTATGTAAACAGAGAGAGAGCTGTAATAGAAATATCTACTATAAATAGAGACTAACAGTGGCTAGTGAGTCAGAGTACAATATAGACATGTAAATGGCATAGGAGATTCTGATGCTACACTATGGAAAGATTCTGATGCTACACTACTTGAATAATATTCACATGTCTACTTCTACTCCCCCGTACCCCCAATCAATACACAAGGATCTAACCAGGTTATGTTATGATTCCATGCAAAGGCCCCCGAAGGGTGATACATGGATGTCCCATAAATGGGGATTCTATGAGATTCTAGGAGACCCAATAAATGGGATAAGGATTCAAGAAAGACTCTGTGATCATAAGAGTATATGTCACAAGTGATCAATGAACCAATGAAGCATAGTGATACGCCATGTAAGTGAAATGCACAGAACATGTAGTACCCGATGCTTCCTGAAGGGATAACATCTCAAAAAGGGATCCATATAGTACTAATCCGTGTGACCAACGTGACAGTATCAAGTAAAATAATTTAATGCAGGAAAATAATTCTAAGCAAGATATGAAATGATCAGAGAATATACTCGCCTGGTATCTGAGTGTCCGGATGAAATGTACTGTCCGAGAAGAGGTGTCTGGCTCCTAATCAGAACAGCACAAGTCACAACAAGTCCAGAATGGTAATAAGATGCACTACAATGCATTTTACATGAATCTATGTCAATCTAGGCCAAAGTCAACTCTTGGTCAACTCTGGTCAACCCTAGGAGTCAAACTAGGTCAACCAAGTCAAACCTAAGTCAAACAAGTCTATACTAGTCTATTATAGGTCTAACAAGACTACACAAGTCTAATCTAGGCTCACTAGGTCAAGCAGACACACATATAGGCCATAGGCTATATCATGCCTATAAGCCAAGCTATAAATCATGACCACATGATATTATCTATATCTAAAACAATACACATATTGACCTATTTATATAAGCTAATATATGAATACATAACATATAGGCTAACTATATGTATATATCACACAACATATTTATATCTAATGTATTTATATTTAGGCACACACATTATTATAGGATACACATATGTATATCTCATATATATATACATGTATATGTGTACTCATACATAGAGAATAGGAAATGAATGTGTGTGTATGTCATGAGTGAAGTGAGGTGTCAAGAGAGTAAGTGATACATAGGTGTGAACTTGTGTGTGTGCTAGTGAGTCATGAAGAGGTGTGTGTGTTAGGCTAGTGTAACATGAGAGTTGTGTGTGTTAGACATAGGCATGTGAGCTGGGAAAAATAGGACAGTGGGTGTGTGTATATGAATGCTTGTGTGTGTGTGAGAGAGAGATGTGAGTGACAGTGTGTAGGGGGGTACTGCCAGTACGGTTAGGAAAAGGAGAGGAAAGGAAATCATTTCATACAACCAAATTGCATATACACATTCATTCATTGTGTGTAGCTGTGTATCATGAAAATTAACATACACAATGCAACACACAGCTACACACTTCCATTTCATGATACAAACTTAGATTTCAGTTCAAAAACCAAAACAATCTCAGGTTTTTAGTATCCTCAGGTTTTTATGTCACTGACTTGAAAACAGTTCAAATATCCCCCCTTCCATTTCGAATTCAAAACACCACCAAACATGCCCAAAATTAACATACAGTTAGTTTATATAAAGGAGAATCATATTAGGGACTCTAAATAGTAGTTAACAGTATTTAATTAGGTTAATTAGATGTCAAAGTTCATATTTCAAAATTTGGAAATACAGAGACTAATACACAGTTTTCAGGAATTGGGTAACTAAAATTGAAATCAAAATCAAACTAAAATAGAATTCTAATGGTTGGTAAATGAAGAACATCAAGTGCTCGTGTCTCCTAGGTAGATTCGTGTCCAACATAATGCGACACAGCGCGTGTCCAAGCCACAGAGCATGAATCGAGTACTTACAGTGCACGTTCAAAACGCTGTACAGAGCACATGTACACGCATTTCGTGTACACAATACGACACGAGCTAGGACACATGCTCGTGTCAGTGGGTACGCCTAGGGTTAGTCTAGGTCTGACACACCCTGAATTGTACCCAAGTGTTGCCGTGTCCGATTTACAAAGCCGTATCCGAACCCAAAAACACAGACCGAACCATCAGTATAAACCTGTACAGAGTGAATCTCGTATCCGACACGACACAAGAAGACTAGAGGCTTGGGGGCCCTCATATCTGACACTGCCCCTACCCCCTCGTTAAATCCCAGCTCGCCACGTGGCCTGTGCATCGAGCACGAGGCCACGAGCAGCAGGGGAATGCACTGCCTGCGCGCGCGCACGTGTACCCTCGTGTGCACGTGTCCAATCCGACACGATGCGACACGAAAACACTCTCAGTCCAAAAGAAATACGTAAGCAACATCAGAAAATAATTTCCTATTCATTTACTTTGTAGAAATTAAATCAAAATGCCCATTAGGGCATTTCATCAAACACCTAAGCCTAGGTCGGATACGTGTCCGATACGGACACGAAATGGGTCCACCTGGACACGAAATCAATTCCTATGGCTAGGGGACACTTAGGGCTAGGTCTACATGCAAAGAAATCCAAAAATTAATGGAGTTTATATATTTACCTATTGGTGACCAAAAGCAAGAAAAGCCTCAAATGGGGGGTTTTCTCTTGCTAGCAAACTTCTCCAAATTGATATAAATCTGAGAATAACACTCCACAACAGCAAGAAACTATATTAGAACCTATTGAAATTGGTTTAAGGAAAAAAGGAAATAAACAGGATTTAATATGAATTAAAGAAGATGGAATAATACCTCTTTCTAAAGCTTGTTCTTCCGAGGCTAGCCCTAATTTCTAGGAGAATTATAGGGGGAATCCCTAGGACTAGGTTAAGTGGCCGGCCAAGTATGGGTTGGACTAGGTTAGGTTCACATGGCTAATGGGTTGGGCTTTGGGCTCCTTTGTGCCAAGTTAATATTCATTGGTTCAACCATAAGTCATGGCTTATGACTTAATATCCTAACTTGAGTCAAATAACTAAACCATAGGTCAACTCTAGTCTAACTAGGGTTGCATGACCTAATCAGGTCCAAACTCAACTAGGGTTAGCTCCTAGGTTAGCCTACCAAGTCAAAGCTAGTCAAAGTCAACCTAGTCAACCTTCATTCAAACAATTCTAAAATAAATTCTAAAAATTCTCATAAATTCTAATAAATTCAAATAACCCCAAAAATGACAAAAATACCCTCAAACTAGAAATTGGTAGTGACAGATCCCAACAATCTTTGGTATTGGGTCCTATGAAGAACATTATCAGATTCTTGATTGTAGTTATATTACCTTATTTCAGGAGAAGTGGCAGAAAGTTGAGGAAAGGAGATAGTTACAGAGACATCAAAAACTAAGGAACATGATTGTGTCACTAAGGAGGACGGTACTGAAGAAACAACTTTAAGGCCATTAAACATGGGAGGACAGGTAAACGTTTATCCTAATCTGATTAAATACACAGCAAAGTAGACATATCTCATGCATGTAAGTTACGATATATGATACAACATGATACGATGGACACGATGACAGGGCCACAATACTGATTTTTAGCTCTCAGTGCATTTTGAAGTTTTTTGTCGTGTCAAATATGTATCAGACACGTCAGTTATGACACAGAAAGTAGACATACTTCATGCATGTAAGTGTCAGTCCAGTGTGCTATGTGTGTGTAGAGTGTCAGTCCAGTAAGTATCCTGTGTGTGTTTGAAACTGCAGACAACAGTAGGATATGTACTGCAGAATCCATAGCATGTAGTCATGTGTCCATATATTTTTTTCTCATTAAGTGCCAAAATCCTTGGTTATTAGTGTCAGGAATATGCATTTGGTCATGTTTATTCTGACCAAGCATCTTCTCCATTCATAGTGGTTAGTTTCTGTCTAGTGTCTACTTCGATTATCAAAGCCATAACCTTGCTACAAAATTAATGTGTTTTCCCTGATTTTTGATTTTATACTTTCATTTTCAGAATCAACCTTCACTAACAACAAGGTGGTGATCTCTATAAATCATGGAGGCACAACTGCAATGGCCAACAAGAAACTGAAGGTAGTTAGACCTCTACCTATGTGAAATACAAGGTGCAAAATATTCATGTAGTAGTTACATTTCGGTATTTTTTTTCCGACAGTGGTCAGGAATTCTTGACTATTCACTGATGAATTAGCTCTGCTCAATACCTGGATGTTCTATAATTTTTGTAAAAAAAAATTCATCTTTGGATCCAGTATGATCTCAATTTATTTCTCAGGAAAGAAGCTCTGAAGTCAAGGCCATGGACAGTATTAACCAGGAGGACTACCCTCGCCTGGACCCATCTCCAAGCTCAAAAGCTGCAGTATATTACAGACTTATCGAGCATGGAACCCCACTTATGCCGTATATTCCTGGACCAGCACCCCCAGCCCATCCGAAGTACGGGTCTCCTTGAAGCAAGGCCTCTATCGTTTGCGTGTTTAAAACCTGTAAGATCTCGTCTAAAAGAACCTAATTTTCTTATGTAATGCTTGTGAATGGTAACTTATGCTTCAATGTTGTGAACTCATGATCCTTCTGTCTATGCTTAGATATGTATGCTTTGTTGTGAACTTATCCTTACTTCGTAAAGTTATGAGGTTTCCACATATCGACACTAACAGAAGTTTAAGGCTAATTCTTGTCTGCACATTAGGCAGGATTGGTCTAGAACATGACCAAGGACCCCTAAGAGCCTCACTACATTAGTTTCTGGTAAATTAAAGCAATATCTGAATCGTAAATTTTGTGATTCATAATTTCTGTTAAATTAAAGCAATATCCAAATGCTTGGTCAGAAATAAGTGAACATGTCTATCTTTACATTCAGGCACCTGTGATGGTACAAGACAATGTCAAAACTCAAAGAATTATCAGTTCAACAGTTTATTTATGATGTATATTATAAGACCTTCTTGCTAGTGACTTTTCTTGACATGTTCACTTATTTCTATAGTTGCATATATAGTTTCTAAGACCGTAGGGCATGGAAATTCTAAAGGATTTGAAAGCATTCTAGGATAATAATGCATATGTTAGCAGTATTCTTTAGTGAAGTTCGGAAATTTGGGACATTGCTTTATGAAATCAATGTGCGTGATGTGCATTACTAGATTTTGAATAATGTAAATGTGCCTTAGTTTTCTAGCAGTAGCAGCAATCATAATCTTATGTCGTCACTCATTTTTTATGCCTTTTGAGTATCATCTATTGCTTCACATGAATTTGGAAGACTAGGAGTAAGGTAGAAGTAGAACTCTATAGCGACATGCATCCCTAGCTTCATATGCATGACTTAGAATTTACTTTTATAGAAGCAAGTAGGTATATGAAGGGATAGTAATAATTCCAATCATGTGTTCATAAACTTCTCTAGTACACAAGAACTAAATGTTGGGTGAATTTTGGATAAAGGCACAATTGTTCACGATGAACATTCAAATGAATTTTTTGATTTATTTAGTTGGTCTTTCATGTAAAGACATTTAGTAATTTAATATTGATACTTCTTTAGTACGAAAGCATCTAGGAAAGTAATTTGTTATGGTTTCAGTATGACCAGCCTTCAGATTCTTGTCAAGTGATTCAAATTGTCTCGAGTTCTTGTGTGCAGCAATAATGATGCCTCGTATTGATAATTCTGTAATACTGAGTTCAATATCTATATAAGAACATATAGGAAAGTATTGATAATTTGTGTTCTTGTTCTCTCAGGAACTCGCTGAAAAATGAAGGTACATGCTGTGAATATGGGAATATTGTGGATATGGGAGGGATGTGCTCCGGTCGGGTTTGCTACTTATTTTGGTTTTATTTGTATAATTATCACAGTTTGGATGTTTAAGTGGTATGGAAACTATATACAGATGTTGGATATGTTTTATGGTTGGACAAGTGATGGATGTTTGTGGTGTGGAAGATTTTGGTGTATGAACAATACAGTTTGTTAATATAAAAATTGAGTTTTATAGTAATTTGATGTATGCATATCTTCTAGATTGATATTATTTGTGTGATTAATATTATATAATTCTTGATGGCATTTTGGCAAGCTTCTCTTGACGGTATTTTGGCTAGCTTCTCTTGACGGTTGTCAAACGTCAAATTTAATTCAAATCATGCTGTAATAGCCTGTGAATAAATACTTTTTTGACGGGTTTTGTTCGTAAAAAAAAAGGTTTTCTTGATGGCTAATAGCCGTCATCTAGGCCGGTCAAGAAAAGTTTTTACCTACATTGGTGGTTTCTAAAAACTGCTTTCTTGACAGCTAAAAGTGTCACCCCCATTTCTCGTATCTCGTATTTTTTCGTAATTGGATTTCGGCAGATATTTTATTTTCTGGACTTGTGGAAATTTCGGGTTTTTCTAGTATTTTGGGTTTCGACTCGGCTCGGTTTTAATTGGTTGGTTTGAGTTGGTTTGATTTTAACCCAAGAGAACACCTTAGCCTATGCTCCACCCTCAACACAACACAACCACCCTCATTAAAACCCTACCAACCTTTTCTCTCCTCCCTTTACTCTTTCATTTACTTCTCCATCTTCTTCTTCCTCTACACAACACCCACACCATAGGCAAGTGCTCCTTGCCACCACATGAGAACCCTATTTATTTGTCTATTAGCTAGATTAGGCCTTGGTGAACAACATTAGAACTTGGCATTTTGTGATTTGGAGCTTCCATTTTTCTAGATCTACGTTTTAACCATTTTCGGAAACTTGGTTTTGATCTACTAAACTTTGATTTTTGCTTGTTTTGATGCTCCCATGTGGAAGAGAATTCAATTTCACTCAAGTTAGAACTTTGAAAATCTAGATTTGGTTTTGATTTGGCCAAGATATGAAAGATTGAATTTTTGGTGTTCTTGATGCTTCCTCTCGGCCTGGAGAAGAAGACCTCTGTCTGCGCTCTTTAGCGCAGTACTGAACCGCGCAGCCTTCCTCGGCCGGCGCTCTTTAGCGCAGCGCTGACCTGCGCAGCTTGCCTCTTGGCGAACTACGCCACCTATCCCCTGCGCACTTGGCCCCCTGCGCCACCTATCCCCTACGCACTTGGCCCCCTGCGCCACCTATCCCCTGCGCACTTGGCCCCCTGCGCCACCTATCCCCAGCGCACTTGGCCCCCTGCGCCATATATCCCCTGCGCCAACCATTCCTACGCCTTCCACCCCTGTGCAACCCACTTGTCCATGATGATTTGGTTTTATCTTGAGCTTGGCTCCTCTTTTGTGGATTGGGTTTTGAGATCTTATTCCACACAGCACGACAATCTTGACCCAACACGACCTGGCACGATTCTTAGTAATTGCTATGACTAGTAAGGTTTTCGTGATTTCTATGATTCATGATCCTAGTACTTTCTAATTTCTGGAAAATGACCCGATGGGTACATTTTTGACTCGTAACCTGATAACTTGATAGTGGCCCGTGGCGGCGCACTCTTGAACTTGTAACTTGACTTGACCTGGCTTGACTTGATGCCGTTGCGATGGCTAACTTGACTCTGTAACCAACTCTGACACCGTGGGTGTTCTCTCTTGCTTGCTTTGTAATCCCACCTCTTGTCTTTCATCATGTCTAGGACGTGACTTCCTGGTTCCCCACAGGGATTTACACTGAATATGAAGATTATGGCTGATTAGATCAAACTATAGTTCATGGAGGATTTTCAGTCACAGGCAATCTCGTTATCTGGGCGCTCTAATTGGACTTGTAGCTTGCCGACGAGTAGAGCACATTTCCAGCACACTGTCATGTGTTGCACCCTCTAAGTCCCTAAGGGTATATCGTCTCCAGGCAATGTACCCAATCATACTCTCAACAACCCGCGAAGAATAACTGGATAGTCTGCAGGGCTTGGGACTGGGAAATTCTTATTACATCTTGTTAGTAATTAGGCCTGTGATAACCCTAGTTAGTTAAAGTAAAAGCCGTAGTAACTGCTTGGCCGCTTGTGAATAGATGTTGTCTAGCCCGGTCTAAGTCTTGTCTAATCCCAGTACCCTGGTTCCTCCTGCACATGATTGTTTACTTATCTTAACAATAAATGGGTAGAGACAAGTGTTTTCAGGCGAAGGGTTACAACCCCGGTCCTTGTTTGGTTTATGGGTTGTAACTTGGCTCCCGAATAGTTTCATGTCCCTAGTCGTTCATTGTCCTGCTGTACTTTTATTACTTGTATTTTTCTTCCATTTTCTTATATTTCTGATATGCTGGTTTTGTTCTTATTGTGGCCTCCTTTGTGGCACTTGCTCTTTCTGGGGTTTGATCCAGCTGGTTTTGTGTGGCCAGATTTTGGAGCAGCTTCCGAGGATCTACCGAACCTCCAGCCCGATGGTGGCGACTAAAGAAATCCGGGCTACGAGTGGGTTTTCTATTTTGTTTCGCTCACTCTATTGTAAATTATTTCTTTTGAGGCGTTTAGCCGACGAGCACCTGTTAGCTCGACGCACCTTTACTTACTGTCTGCCTACGGGCTGTAAACATGATTAACAGATCCTAGGGTTGATCATGTATGACTTAACTCTTGCTAGTCCTTGCATTTGTATGACTAGCTTCATGATTAGCTGATATGTAATATTTGGGATGCCTTTTATTGTATAATTGGTGTCAAACATCTTGTAACTATATTACTTGCTTGAGATTGAGACAATAGGCTTGACCTTAAGAGACCGTTGGCTTGTAGTAAACCCTCATATTTAGACAGCCGTGACCGTATAGCGAGATGAGTTCCATTTCAATATACGTACTGCTATGTACGCCCCGCTCTCCAGTATTCTGGTTCTGGGGTGGACATGGTTTAAGTGGTGGCCCATGCAGGTCTTGTCAATCAAAAATGTGAGGGTTTACCAATAGATGTCTCAATCATTATTCGTCCTTGATCTCTGTTCATATCCTCTGAATCCCTGGATTCTTGTCCTGATCACATGCTTGTATCGTTGATCTGTCCTGATCCTTCCTCATTATTTTTTCTGTGTCGTCTTCTTCTGCGGTACTGTACCTGACCTCGCCGATCAGCAAGGTGGAGCACTTTACATAGACCAGCAACCCGGAGATCAAGCCCAGCATTCCGGAGTAGCCTCCAGAGTTTACCTACTGGAGGAGAGCCCCCAGTTCTGCCCGTTCAGCCTGCCGAGCCGATGATGGTACCTTGGTAGGTCTCATCAGAGCCTTGATAACTTCCCAGGATCGTCGCGGAGATGTCTTGCACCAGGCGGGGCAGATGCTTTGACCAGAGGCGGTCACCCAGGGAACAGCGCGGCCAACAGCTTCAAGCGCTTGAACCCTCCATTCTTCGACGGCAGCGAAGATGCGATTGCCGGACGCTTGGATTCAGGATACCGAGGTGGTTCTGGAAGCAGCTAGAACCCCAGAATGAGAAGGTGGCGGTGGTACGCCTACAGTTGCTGGACTTAGCTCGCAGTTGGTGGGCAGCGCAAGCCATGGGATTAGTGGCACCCATTGCTTGGGCAGTATTTAGAGAGAGATTCCAGACGAAGTATTTCGATGCTGTAGCTTGGTACGACCTGCAGACGAGATTCACCAACTTGAAGCAAGGAGGCAGAACGGTCGACAGTTATGCATCTGAGTTTTCTAGACTCAGTAGGATTGCCCCCACCTTGGTGCGACCGAGTTTGATAGGGCCCAGCGGTTCCAACAGGGACTGCATTTGGAGATCTTGCTGGCAGTTGAGCAGTTCGAGCACCAGACGTTCGATGCGGTTTTGAGAGCAGCTAGGAGGCATGAGTATACCTCCCAGAGGATCGTGGATAGGACCGGAGGTAGGAAGCGGTCCCACAGTCAGATGCACCAATCATCAGCTCCAGCCCCGGCAGCTAGGAGTTTGACTATTGGAACTCCGAGGCGGGCGGCCTCAGTGACGTCGGTTCAGCATTCGACCCCGACGTACCCGCAGCAGCAGAAGCAGAAGCAGACTTCCGCGATGGGATGTTCTCATTGTGGAAAGCCAGGCCATGTAGTGGCGGATTGTCGTAGGGCGCAAGGATTATGCCTGCCATGTGGAGCGGCGGATCACAAGATAGGAGCCTGCCCGAATAGGGGTAGTTCGTCCTCGTCCAACCTAACCAGTCCATCGGTTAGGGGACCAGCACCTGTGCAGCAGCAGCAGTACCCGAGGCCCTTATTGCCCCAGGCCCATGCATTTCATCAGCAGAACCAGCAGCAGTACACCCAAGCCCAAGTATAGAATAGGCAGAGAGGTTTCCAGCAGAGGGGACCCGCAGCAAGAGGACAAGGTCAGGCCATGATGATGGCTATGGAAGAAGAAGTTGCACCAGGTGAGGTAGTGGCAGGTACTATTCTCGTCAACTCCTTTCCAGCATCGGTATTATTTGATTCTGGTGCATCGCATTCATTCATGTCTGCATGATTCGTGACACGAATAGGATTGGAGCCCGAGTCATTATCAGTGAGGCTCAATATACTTACTGGTAATGGTCTTGTGGGAGTAGATCGAGTGTTTTTCTCGTCGGATCGTAGTTAGGGTAGAGAGTTCCCCGCTAGATTCATAGAATTTCCTATGGCAGACTATGATGTAGTCTTAGGCATGGATTGGTTGAGGAACCAGTATGCTAGGATAGACTGCCATGTTGGTAGGGTTATCTTTAGTATTCCAGACGAGCCAGAGTTTTCATTTTCCAGAGGCGCAGTTGAGCCATCTTCTCCAGTATTGCAGATGGCAGTAGCAGCAGTGCAGTTACCCAGGATAGTTGAAGAATTCCTAGATGTCTTCCCAGAAGAACTTCCAGGGATGCCGCCAGAGCGGAAGATCGAGTTCACTATAGACTTGATCCCCGGGATGGCACCAGTATCAGAGCAAGTCTACAGGATGGCACCTTCAGAGTTAGAGATTTTGTACAAGATGATTGAAGAACTCAGGACCAAGGGATTCATTCGTGCAAGTGGATCGCCTTGGGGAGCCCCGATGCTTCTAGTAAAAAAGAAGGATGGTACATCCAGGCTATGTATAGATTATCGTACCTTGAACTCAGTGACAATCAAGACAATACCCTCTCCCGAGGATAGATGACTTGTTTGATCAACTCAGAGGGGCTTCAGTGTTCTCGAAGATAGACTTGCGGTCAGGATACCACCAGATCAGAGTCAGAGAGCAGGACATCCCGAATACAGCGTTTAGATCGAGGTATGGACATTGGGAGTTCCTTGTTATGCCCTTTGGAGTGACCAATGCGCCGGCAGTATTCATGGACCTCATGAATCGCATTTTTGCCCTACTTGGATCAGTTCATGATCGTGTTCCTAGATGATATCCTGGTCTACAGCAAGAGCGCAGCAGAGCACGAGCAGCATCTCAGAGTCGTCTTTCAGATGCTTAGAGAGCACCAGTTGTACGCCAAATTCAGTAAATGCGAGTTCTGGCTCGATCGTATTTCGTACTTGGGTCACATCATTACTCGAGGAGGAGTGGAAGTGGATCCCCAGAAGATTGTGGCTATCGAGTCATGGCCAGTACCTAGCTCAGTGGCAGAGGTTCGCAGCTTCCTTGGATTAGCCGGCTACTACCGGCGATTCATTTCAGATTTTACAAGGATTTCGGCACCGATGACCCAGTTGACCCGCAAGGATGTACAGTTTGCTTGGACAGCAGAGTACCAGGAATCCTTTGAGAAGTTGAAGCGAGGTTTGATAACGGCTCCCATTCTCACACTTCCAGATGGGACCGGAGGATTCACAGTTTATTGCGACGCTTCAGGCAGAGGATTGGGATGTGTCTTGATGCAGCATGGGAAGGTAATATCTTATGCATCACGACAACTTCGTGATCATGAGAAGAATTACCTGACCCACGATTTGGAATTGACAGCAGTAGTATTTGTACTTAAGTTGTGGAGGCACTACTTGTATGGAGATAGAGTGGAGATATTTACTGATCACAAGAGCCTGAAGTATGTTTCACCCAGAAGGACCTCAACATACGGCAGAGAAGATGGCTCGAGCTACTGGTAGACTACGATGTGTACTTGCAGTATCATCCAGGGAAGGCCAACGTTGTAGCAGATGCATTGAGCAGGAGAGCCGGAGTTTACTTCCTGACGGCACAACCCGAGTTATTGGCAGATCTTCAGAAGATGGGAATTGAAGTGGTTCTTCCTACCAATGCGGTGTTGATGGCCAGTCTACAGGTTTAATCCAGCATAGTTGAGAGGATCCGGAAGGCCCAATCTACATATTCCAAGATTCAGCGACTCAGAACAGAGTGTGAGGCAGGAAGAAGGCTAGAATTGAGCATTCATGAAGATGGTACACTTCGACACGGCACTCGCCTTGTGTATCCAGTAGAGATATCAGGCATGAGGTTATGTCAGAAGCTCACAGTTCACAGTATTCTATTCATCCCGGTAGCACGAAGATGTACCGTGATATTCGTCAGTATTTCTGGTGGAATGGCATGAAGAGGGAGATAGCCTAGTTTGTCTCTCGGTGTTTGGTTTGCCAACAGGTTAAAGCTGAACATCAGAGGTGCGCTGGACTTCTTCAGCCTTTACCGATTCCAGAATAGAAGTGGAAGCATATGACCATAGATTTTATGACTGGATTGCCTAGATCCCCAGCTGGTAGAGATGCTATTTGGGTTATAGTCGACAGGCTCACGAAAGTGGCTCATTTTTTCCCATTTAGAGTTGGGCAGTCTACGGCTCAGTTAGCAGAAATGTACCTCAGGCAGATTGTCAGGCTTCACGGTGTGCCCGTCAGTATCACCTCGGATCAAGATTCAAGATTCACATCACACTTTTGGGTAGCCTGCAAGAGAGTTTGGGAACTCGTCTCCAATTTAGCTCGGCTTATCATCCGCAGACAGATGGTCAGTCAGAGCGCACAATCCAGACTCTTGAAGACATGTTGAGATCTTGTAACCTTGACTTCGGCGGTTCGTGGAAAGATCACCTGCATCTGGTGGAGTTCTCGTATAACAATAGCTTCCAGGCCAGCATCCAGATGGCACCATTCGAGGCACTTTACGGTAGAAAGTGCAGATCTCCGCTAGCGTGGGATGATGTTGGAGAGAGGCAGATGCTCGGTCCAGAAATGATTGCCCAAACAGTTGAAGTAGTCAGAAAAGTCAGAGATCATCTTCGAGTTGCCCAAGATCGCCAGCGGCATTGGGCCGATGCTCATCGGCGTCCCTTAGAGTTTGCTATCGGCGATTATGTATTCCTTAGGATCTCGCCTAACCGCGGTGTCATTCGTTTTGGCGTGCGGGGAAAGCTTAGTCCTAGGTATATAGGGCCGTTCGATATCCTAGAGCGAGTAGGAGATGTATCATATCATCTTGCTCTTCTACCGTCGCTAAGTGAGGTGCATGATGTATTCCATATGTCCCAATTACGACGGTACGTCCCGGACCGAGCCATATCCTAGACCATTCGGAATTGGTTGTTGGTACCAACCTTTCGTATGAGGAGAGGCCCGTGTCTATATTGGACCGAAGAGAGAAGATACTCAAGAACAAGACTATTAGTTTAGTCCGTGTTGCTTGGGGTCATCACTCTCTAGTGAGTCTGGGAGCGTGAGGACGACATCCGATCGCGATATCCCGACTTGTTTGACTCGTAAGGTATAATGTCTTCCTTATGCCTTATGCTTTCCATCCTTGCTTGCATGTATGATTGCTTGATTGCTTGCTTAGTGTAGCTTATTGGTGATTAGTATAGCTGGCTCTTACATCTCTAGCTCCTTGATTAAATTCCGAGGACGGAATTCTTTTAAGGTGGGTAGAGTTGTCACCCCCATTTCCCGTATCTCATATTTTATTCGTAATTGGATTTCGACAGATATTTATTTTCTGGACTTGTGGAAATTTTGGGTTTTTTAGTATTTTGGGTTTCGACTCGGCTCGGTTTTAATTGGTTGGTTTGAGTTGGTTTGATTTTAACCCAAGAGGAACACCTTAGCCTATGCTCCACCCTCAATACAACACAACCACCCTCATTAAAACCCTACCAACCTTTTCTCTCTCCTCTTTACTCTTTCATTTACTTCTCCATCTTCTTCTTCCTTCCCCTACACAACACCCACACCATAGGCAAGTGCTCCTTGCCACCACATGAGAACCCTATTTTATTTGTCCATTAGCTAGATTAGGCCTTGGTGAACAATATTAGAACTTGGCATTTTTTTGATTTGGAGCTTCCATTTTTCTAGATCTAGATTTTAACCATTTTCGAAAATTCTTGGTTTTAATCTATTAAACTTTGATTTTTGCTTGTTTTGATGCTCCCATGTGGAAGAGAATTCAATTTCACTCAAGTTAGAACTTTGAAAATCTAGATTTGGTTTTAATTTGGCCAAGATATGAAAGATTGAATTTTTGGTGTTCTTGATGCTTTCTATCGGCCTGGAGAAGAAGACCTCAGTCTGCGCTCTTTAGCGCAGTACTGAACCGCGCAGCCTTCCTCGGCCCGCTCTTTAGCGCAGCGCTGACCTGCGCAGCTTGCCTCTTGGCGAACTGCGTACTATCCCCTGCGCACTTGGCCCCCTGCGCCACCTATCCCCTGCGCACTTGGCCCCCTGCGCCACCTATCCCCTGCGCACTTGGCCCCCTGCGCCATCTATCCCCTGCGCCAACCATTTATGCGCCTTCCACCCATGTGCAACCCACTTGCCCATGATGATTTGGTTTTATTTCTTGAGCTTGGCTCCTCATTTGTGGATTGGGTTTTGAGATCTTGTTCCACACAGCACGACAATCTTGACCCAACACGACCTGGCACGATTCTTAGTAATTGCTATGACTAGTACGGTTTTCGTGATTTTCGTGATTCATGATCCTAGTACTTTCTGATTTTCTGGAAAATGACCCGATGGGGTGCATTCTTGACTCGTAACCTGATAACTTGATAGTGGCCCGTGGCGACGCACTCTTGAACTTGTAACTTGACTTGACCTGGCTTGACTTGATGCCGTTGCGATGGCTAACTTGACTCTTGTAACCAACTCTGACACCGGGTGGGTTCCCGCTTGCTTGCTTGTGTAATCCACCTGTCTTGTCTTGCATCATGTATAGGACGTGACTCCCTGGTTTCCACGGTCAGGGATTTATACTGAATATGGATTAGGCTAATGATTAGATCAAACTATAGTTCATGGAGGATTTCCAGTCACAGGCAATCTCGTTATCTGGGCGCTCTAATTGGACTTGTAGCTTGCCGACGAGTAGAGCACATTTCCAGCACACTGTCATGTGTTGCACCCCTAAGTCACCTAAAGGTATATCGTCTCCAGGACGATGTACCCAATCATACTCTCAACCCGCGGAAGGATAACTGGATAGTCTGCAGGGCTTGGGACTGGGAAATTCTCATTGCATCTTGTTAGTAATTAGGCCTGTGATAACCCTAGTTAGTTAAAGTAGTAAGCCGTAGTAACTGCTTGGCCGCTTGTAATGGATGTTGTCTAGCCCGGTCTAAGTCTTGTCTAATCCCAGTACCTGGTTCCTCCTGCACATGATTGTTTTACTTATCTTAACAATAAATGGGTAGAGACAAGTGCTGTTCAGGCGAAGGGTTACAACCCCGGTCCTTGTTTGGTTTATGGGTTGTAACCTGGCTCCCGGAATGGTTCCATGTCCCTAGTCGTTCATTGTCCTGCTGTACTTTTATTACTTATATTTTCTTCCATTTTCTTATGTTCTGATATGCTGGTTTTGTTCTTATTTTGTGGCCTCCTTTGTGGCACTTGCTCTTTCTGGGGTTTGACCCAGCTGGTTCGTGTGGCCAGATTTCGGAGCAGCTCCCGAGGATCTACCGAACCTCCAGCCCGATGATGGCGACTAAAAGGAATCCGGGCTACGAGTGGATTTCCTATTTTGTTTCGCTCACTCTATTGTAAATTATTTCTTTTGAGGCGTTTAGCCGACGAGCACCTGTTAGCTCGACGCACCTTTACTTACTGTCTGCCTACGGGCTGTAAACATGATTAACAGATCCTAGGGTTGATCATGTATGACTTAACTCTTGCTAGTCCTTGCATTTTGTACGACTAGCTTCATGATCAGCTGATATGTAATATTTGGGACGCCTTTTATTGTATAATTGGTGGTCAAACATCTTGTAACTATATTACTTGCTTGAGATTGAGACAATAGGCTTGACCTTAAGAGACCGTTGGCTTGTAGTAAACCCTCATATTCTAGACAGCCGTGACCGTATAGCGAGATGAGTTCCATTTCAATACGTAGCTGGCTATGTACGCCCCCGCTCTCCAGTATTCTGGTTCTGGGGCGTGACAAAAAGCAGTCAAGAAACCTACTTCATATGACGGCCAAAAACCGTCAAAAAAAACCATGCCAGCGACCGTCAAGAAAAGGGAGGGAGGTCTTTTCTTGACTCCAGCCTAGTTGGCGGATCTGCAACCGTCAAGATACCCATTTCTTGACGGGTTTTCTCCCGTCAAGAAAAACCTTTATTCTTGTAGTGACAGCTTCACATAGGTGAGATTTTGTTGTTTCTCCTGTATATTTTTGTTCACGTAGATTCCTAATAGGAAGATTAAGTAGTCGTGCTGCCAATCACTGGAAGAAGATGGAAATAATATAATATCACACTATATATTGTTTTCGTAAGATATATAATAGAGAATGGTAGTTGAGTAATATTTTTTACAAAGGTTACTAAAAACAATCGGTTGAAGGGAGGCATGGATAGCAGTAGGCCATCTCACTATAGAAGAAGAGTTAGAGGAAGAGAACAATAGAAGTTTACTAATAGGAAGGAAGCAACAGTTTCACATATAGGAATTTCGTTTAGAGTTAAAGAAAAGTAGATGAAGAAAGTTAGTAGCATGCATAGTTTATGTTGATGAGCACATAAAAGAGTATTGGAATTTGAGCTTAGCTGTTAGAAAGCAATTTTTAATTATAGCATTCGTTAAGTAGTTAATGTATACTTCCTTCAATATTAATAGCCTTAGCTATTGTGTGCAATACGTGCATTCAATTATACATCAGTTAATAATATCCATTTCATAAATAAATATCTCCCCTTTAATCAATTACCAACCAAACTCTTTCCATCTCTCTTTATTTCTTTAAGTATGATATTTTCAATAATCCCCTTTTCTTTGTAATGTTTGCAAAACTAGTCATATATAGAAATACCAGCTTATATAAGGCTACAATACACTTTGGGAAGTATTAATTCTATGGTATAATTGTTATAGATTTAGAGTGAGAAGCCATAAGCCTAGGTTGTAAGATGTAAGTATTAAGTTGTATAGATAGTTGGCAATCAAGTACATATGACTAATTAATATTAGATTCTTGGTTATTTTTAGACTTGGATCTGACTTCGAACACAAGCTCTCAACATTTTCGGACAAACTTCCAGGTAAGTATACCTTGCCAGCTTGTACAATATATTTTATATGCATGTCTACTATATCTCTATTGTTCTCTTCCATATTCATGATTGCTTTATCCCATGTCTAGTTTCACTTATCTTGTTTATAGTTTTACTTTATCATATTTCTTGCATATATGCTCGTTCTTGATTTCTATACATTCATGATCTGTTATATTGCTTTCGTGTTCATAGGTGTCTCGTGATAGGGTTGTCTAGTCCTACAACATTGTCTCCCCTGACCTGACTTGACTTGACTTGCGTAGGCTTGACTTGTGATATTTTATAGGTTGTGAGTGCTTACCTTGACTATGATCTATAGGATTATTTATCCTTGATACTAGGAATGGCTACAATCTCAATTGAGTGCTTGTCTTGACTACGATTGAGATATTATAGATTGGGAGTGCTTGCCTTGACTACAGTCTATAGATTTGACCTGTTAGCCACGACTAGTATGGCATGCCAGTGTCTTAGGTTCCTTGTGTCTTAGATCTTGGTGTCTTAGTCCGTTGTGCCTCTGTTGATTTTTCCTCGATTATTTTTTATTTCTCTGTATATATTTTACTGTTATATTTTTGGCATGTTTATATGTATCTTGCTAGTCCCCTGAGGACCTAGTGATCTCTCCAGGTTATTGTCAAGTTCGCTTCATAGACTAGATGGTGATTGACGATTGCATCTTCAGAATTTCAGGTATATATGTTTGATGATATATTGTTATTATTATCCTCCGACATTACATTTATTTTTTTCGTTACTTTCTTCTGCTGCTATGGCTTAGTTTTGCAAGCTTTATTATTCTCTATGAGCTTGTTCGGACAATTATAATAGAGTCTGATCAACTTTATTATACATTGTCCATTCTTGGTTGTTAGTAGGATCCAGTGTGTTAATGCTTGATCAACATTAGTACACTTGGTCTTACGATGGAGTTATTCTTCAGTAGATTGAGATATAGAGTTACCATAGTGATATATAGATATAATTAGACTGGATCTATAGATAGCTTATACGTATTCGAGTAGGACTGGAGTCCACTTGATACGTAGCTGGCATGTATATATCATAGTTCTACGTATTTTGGGACTGGGGCGTTACAAACATTATAGTGATTGCATAATTATTAGAGACATCACAATATTAAACTTAATTGATTTGTCATATTCGAAAACTCAACTTAATCGTTGGACCAAAAACAATGCTATGAGAAAGAGAGATATTTCTTATTGTAGACTTTGAGAGAGAGAGAGAGAGAGGATATGATTCCCCTCTATTTTCATTACAAAATTATATTTAATTTTAACAACCTAGATAAAACATCTTGATAAAGATATTATCTTTTTTAAATGTATTCTCACTGTATATCATCATTTAATTTCTCATATAATTGTTTTTTATTTAACACAACATAAAAAAATTCTGATTAAATAATTATTTTAAACCATTGGATATTTTTACGTATTTTAATCATTACCATTATTTGTCTTTTTATACCAGACGGTCTGAATACATTTGAAACATGTTAATGCATTTACAATTGTTAGATTGGAATAAAAAATTCAGAGATGACAGAAATCACCACTCTGTTTCATTAGGCCTTCTCCAAATAGGGCTCTTCCTTTTAATATAATATATATATATATATATATATATATATATTATATATATATATATATATTAATATAGAGCCTCTCTATATAAAAAAAAATGTCTCCAATGATAATTTCTATCTAAGACTCTATCATAGATGAAAAATATTAAAAAACAAAGGACCTTATGAGGGGCTCTACATGTAGAGCATTTGATAGAGTTTTTCTATGTTTATATAACTTAGGAAAATAAATTTCGCATAAATATTTACTTACCATATTATAATAATAGTTTTTGTTTTTCTTAATGTCATGCAAGATAGAAAAATAGAGAGACCAACATTACAACATTTTTTGATTGTTAATTTTTATATATAAAATGATATGTCACCCTAATTTTTTTTTAAAAATGATTTACAAACTAGTATAAAAAAAGAATAATCATCGAAG